>JAXQQM020066215.1:0-65785 GCA_034641835.2 Pinus albicaulis
ACCCATCAACCCCTCGTCAAATCAGAAAACATATATCTTGGTGGCAACAGAATATGTCACCAAATGGGTTGAGGCAGAAGCATTGCCAAGAGCCACAGAGGACTCTGTCATACAGTTCCTGTTCCATCTATTTGTACATTATGGCCTTCCCAGGGAAATAATTACAGATGGAGGACCACAATTTTTTGGGCATAAATTAGCTGCAACACTCAACAATTATCACGTCCAGCATAAAATCACTACTCCATATCACCCACAGGCGAATGGGCAGGTAGAAAGTAGCAATAAGATAATAGAATCAATCCTAACGAAAACCATTGCGTCACATAGGCGTGATTGGGCTACTCGACTACCTGAAGCACTCTGGGCCTATAGAACCACATGGAGGAGCACCACCGGTTACTCACCTTATCAATTAGTGTTTGGAAAACAACCCATTTTTCCCATAGAATTCGAAATCCAAACATTACAGACAGCACAGGAAGTTGGCTTAGATCTAAGCGAGGCACAAATCAATCGACTACAACAGATCAATGAATTAGACGAAATTAGGCTCTCTGCACTACAAAATACAGCATTGATTCAACAGCAGCGAGCTAAATGGCATGATGCGCTCATCAAGAACAAAGTCTTCCACGAGGGAGACTGAGCTCTGTTATACGACTCTCGGTTTCAGGACTTCCCTGGAAAACTTCAGACTCGATGGTTGGGACCATACGAAATCCAGAAGGTGCATGACAACGGAACCCTTACTCTAATTACCATTGACAGTTCTGGATATGCATTCAAAGTAAATGGCCACCGAGTTCGTCTCTATCGCAAACCACTCACTCGGGAATCCTTCTGCCAGCAGCTACGCCGAGACACTGATATGGAGATTTTAGGAGAGGAAGAGAAATCTTCCTCACCTGTCATTCATTAAGGAATTCATTTCTTTTTACAATTTGTACATAAATTCTTGTCTTTGAGTTGTTCTTGTACATATGTTTGAATTAAATGTTTTCTTGTCATTTTTTTTGCTGTTCCTTTTCTTTTTCAAAGTTTCGATTCTTGTCGTTCTAAAAAATGGCATTTGCGTGTTTTTGCTGTTGGTTTTGCTTGTTTCGCTGTTCCTTTTCTAAAGGAACAGCATTCTGGATCTCTGTTGTTCCTTTTCTAAAGGAACGGCATTTTTACGTCTTTTGTTGTTCCTTTCCCAAAGGAACCACATTTTTTGGTTACTACTGTTCCTTTTTTTCAAAAAAAACAGCATTCTTTTGTGGCTGCTTGTTCCTGTTTCAAAGGAACGGCATTTTGAGTGTTTTTATAGTATTTTTATTTTTGCTGTTCCTTTTTCAAAGGAACGGCATTTGCATTTTTGCTGTTCCTTTTTTTGTCATCCGTCGTTGTTTCTTTTTCCAAAGGAACACATCTAGCATACTTTTGCTCTCCTTGTGAAACAGCTTATTCCTTTTGCTGATCTAAATTGAGGATGCTTCTTGCCCATCTTCTTTCAAGTCTTTAAGATACAGCTATGTACTTGTGCAATGAATATAAAATCACAACATACCGAAATCCGCAAACCATAAATCGCTATATCTATAAGGCTCTGCATTAGTAAGAGGACAAAAGGAAGGACATACTTATTTCTTATCTTTTGTTGTCATTGTTTTACTAATTTTGCCCTGATTGGTTATCTTTATCATGCTGATCCCTTTAAACCTTTTTGATTATTATTTAGGAATAAGAGCAAAGGGCTTATATCTTCCTATTGAGATGATAAGACTTCTTCCACCATTCCTACTCTTAAGGAGTGTCGAACCACCCTTTGTGTATAAATAAGGAAAAATACTCTATGAAAAAGAAAAAATATGTGAACATGATATGTGAGGTGTCAAATGCAGGATAGGGGGTCTCATCAAGAGCCAGCCTACCATGATCATGAGGATAGAAGTGAAGTGGCAATCCCACTATGGCCACCACACCAGGGATATGGTCCAAAAGGTATATTCAATAATCGAACCTTGGAACAGGAGGTCTCATTACGAGCCGGCCTGCCCACTTTTCGCTCCTTCCTCGTGAATGGCATTATGGTTAACTGGTCACCAAGCCAGCATAATGGTCTACATTTTGACATAACAACATTCCTAAGTATACACAAAGGATCATGGTTCCTAGGGTGAAAAAAACAACTCTGCCAAGGTTATGGACACCTGTCGGCAGCAGAGCACTGTTAATGGTATTGAAGTCACCTTGGTTACACCAATGGGTAAGATACTAATACTCTTTTGTTTCTTATATCCTAGGAACTAATCATATATTATTTCTCGATTTATACATCGCATGAACATTTATCATCACCAATCATGGCAAAGGAAGTGACCATGACCACTTGAGATTTGGCAAGTACGACAGATGTCCTACCCACCAGCCTCATATCATAACACAGCAGCCTCTTATGTAATACGCGATCAACTCTCCGCCTCGATTTCGGTAATTCGTTGTCCTTCTAAACATGGCATAATTCCATATGTTGTTCCTTTCTGACTCGGTTGCAGATCGGGTGCTGCTCCTTTATTTGCCGACTGGGACAGCCTATCACATTGCGGGGGGGGGGGGAGGTTAACCTCATTATTCCCTGAATTACGTGTCAGCTCACCATTCGGGAAAGATAGTGTACGACGGTATGGCATGGTTTAACGGCATGGCATTTCTATTTTTACACAAGTTGCTGTTCATAATCCATTTCCGTTGCATTGTTGCATACTCTGTGTTTTTTTTCGAAATCTTGCGATTATCACCCTCTCTGTGTTTCAAACAGCACAAGTAGTTGCTGTTCCATTGAGAATCCACAGTGAAACCATGGGAGGAAGGGAAATTCGAAGCAAACCTCAGAAGTTGACAATCTCCGCTGCTGCCCGGGAGATCCTGGAAAGAGCAGGATGGCTGAATTATCTCAGTCGCCTGTAGGAGTCTAATGAAACAGTAGCGATGGATTTTTTGCAGAACCTGCAGGAGGATCACTCCACAGTAAGGGGGAAGCGGATAGCGGTCACCGATGATATAATTGCAGAAGTTTCGGGACTACCAGCCACCGGACCAGTATGGACACTAAAGAAGGAAAGATTACAGAAGATCATGGAAATTTTCCAGGACGAAGGCCAGAGCTTGACAATTAAGGGGAAGGGAGTTCTGCCAGCAATGCTAGGAGAACCCTGGACGGAATTAGCAAGAACAGTGCAGAGCTACATCACCTGCGAGGGGAGGAAAGACGTGGTAAGACCACAACATCTTAAACTCTTAGCTGTTTTAAAGCAGAAATGCTCTGTAAATCTACCTGCACTTCTGAATTCATTACTGCATGATGCTGCACGAAGCATAAAAAAGGCACAGCATGTAGAGTCAGTCGTCAGTCACCATGGGTTAATACGATTAGTAGTTAGTCATAGTCTCACCCAGCAGCAGAGCAGCTGGGAAGAGCTGATTGTAATGATTAAGGGGGGATTGACAGCGCCATCCCCAAAACGTAAACATTCTACAAGCACACCAGAACGTCCGGCAAAACGCAGAGAACAAAAACATGTTGCAATTGCATCAGAACGACCAGAGATACACCAGGAATCGGCAAAGCGCAAGCATGCCATCGATCCACCCGAGCAGCCAGAGGAGCCTAGAAAATCAGTCCGGTTAGCTCGGATGCGAGGAAGGCTAGAAAAGCCCAGAAAATCAGCCCGGTTACCTAGGATGCGAGGAAGCCTAGAGAAGCCCAGAAAATCAGCCTGGTTGGCTCGGATGCGAGGAAGGCTGGAAAAGCTCCAGGAAAGCACCAGCCAACCAGTGGTAATTGAGGACGAGCCATCCGAAGAAAATGAGGAAGCAGCTGAGCATTCGGAAACAGAAATAGAAGCAGAAGCTGAACAGGAGGAGGAAATGGGACAGCAGGGAGATAGCCCATTACAAGACCCAATGGGAGAAGATGAATTGGCCGCAGTCCTGGCCAATATGGGTAAGTATGGCCAACCTTCTAGTCCAGTAGACCTCCACGACAAACCCCAAGAAGAAAACGCGTCTGAAAAATCACATGCAGTAGGGGCGGAAAAAGGAAGTCTGCCTGTTCAGGATGAAGAGGAGATAAGAGATACTGAACGGGAACAATCTGTTCCCAAGACACCAGAGGAAATTCCGGAGGGAGTAGGAGCAGAAAAAGCAGTTGCCCAGGAAGAGACGGAACCAGTCAAGGTTCCTACCCCAGAACAGCCAGAGCAGAACAACGAGGAAGCACCCCAAGAGAAAGATCCAGAAACTAGTCATGGTCCAAACCGCAGCAGACAGCCTGCTGTTCCTTCTAATGAAACGCTGGAAATTAAGAAATTGCGAATGGAATGGCAGAAATTATTGAATACAATAACCCAGCTCAGACAACAAATTAGAATTCTAAAAGCAAACCAGAGGGTAAGAAAGACCGGAGGGAAGAAAAAGAGGGCCAAGAATCGCCCTGCTGTTCAAAACCCTACTGAAAATCCAGCTGTCGTTCCAAATGATGTTGAGGAACAGCAACAGACTGATATTCGCGTTAAAATAGAAAGGGATGATATAAGGACCAGTGACAAGAAAATCCAAACAGAGGCACCACCCTCAGGGGTAATAAGGGTTCTGAACTCCAAACAGCATAATAAGAAAGTTCAGGTAAAACTCCCGGCCTCCACTGACCTATGGAAAAAAGATCCAAAGACAAAAACCTTGCATAAGATGATGAAGCAAGCCCGGCAAGAAGCCGAACAACTTAGAGAGCAAACGGTCCCCTGAGAAAAATATGAAGAGTTACAGCAGCAACTAAGGGACGTCAATCAATCCAAAAGCCAGGCCTTTGAAGGGTGGCGAAAGGAACAAGAGGAAGTTGCACAGGTAACCCGTAGACTAGATACTGTTATCAAGCAGATGAATACCTTGTGTTCTTTATACAATGACGTTTTAGCATGTAGGGCCCCTGCTAAAAACTATGCTCTATTTTTATTAGAACGGTATTTGCAATTAAAAATAAAAGCTGTTAAAGCAGGCGCCCCTATACAAATCAACACTGTCAATGACTTTATAGACTGCTGTAAACATTATGGAGTGAAGGTCCAGAGATTGCTGTGTGAACTTTATTTGCATGACCTTGCGCTAGATCAGGAGACTGAGTTGAACCCTGGCCCTTTCGTTGGAGACATCCAATTACAAGCATTCATTTCATTCGGGGTTAATCAGATTAAGTGGCTCAAAGCCTATGATACTTTCCAGAGTCAGGAACATGGCCTAGATTTACGGGTAAGGGCTGAGCCTAGGAACCCAGTACAGTTGTGGAAAGCTCATAGAAACCTCATAAGGACTCTGGGTGTCATTGAAACGTTAGGACCCATGCATGAGGCACTCATTCGACAGAGTTTAGAATATTTTCTTTCCATCAAAGACCTCGCCATTGATGCAGCCAAATTTCGGTACCGAATCTCTAATCCAAACATCCAGCTCAGGGAACCATTTAAGTATGAGAATTTTGAATTAGCTGCCAACCGTTTGAACCTCTATGGCGAGAGCATTTTGAAAGCAGGGCCATTCTGGTTAGGATATATATTTCGCACTCCAATTATTTGGCATCCTGCACCTGGATACCAGGCCCTGTATGAGATGCCTGAGGGGCAAACAGGTCAGTTCTTTGACTATCTAATCACTCATCATGGTTGTAGGCCTCCGCATGAGACTCCTTCTTCAGCATATTCTCTCACTGCCTTGCATGTCAACTACAATGTTTTCATGAGGACATGAAACAAGGTAAGCAGGGGGGTGTGTGGAGTACTAAAAAGGTATGCTTTTGATGACTATTTTAGTAGCTTTTTAGTAGAATTTGTAAACCTTTTTGCATCATGAATTTGGAAAATAATAAGGAGTTATAACAAAACATGTGAGAATTGATATGCAAGACTTAGCCGCTGATAATGGTTATTTTCTATGCAGGAAAAGGAGAAAACGAGGAGTTGTCGTTCCAAAGGAAAGGACAAAGTCGAGATAACTGCTGTCCCTCTGAAAGAGAACCGAATGCAAACAAGGCGAAACAGATCAAAGCAAATCGGCCCGGAAAAGGAGGAGAAAACACCAGCTCGGCGCAAAAGAAAAGAAAGAATAAAGGATTAACAGTTTGGCGAATCCCTCAGGATCCTTGATCCTGAGGGATCGCTGCTTTATTTATCTTATTACTTGGACATCTCCGCCGTCACCTTTATATAAAGGGACAGCACTGTTAGCTTAGGAGAAGATACGTTTTATGTAATTTTCTGTTAAACATCAGCTCTGATTGTTGAGTCTCGTTGAGAACTGGTTAATTGTATTTTTGTCCGATGCATTAATATAAGCTTGGCGATTATTTCATCTTTGCATCTGGATTAACTTAAGGCGGTGTACCCTTGGAGGCTAAGGGCCCGGCCCCGGAGGACACTTGCTTCTGTATTACTACGATTTGATTTCCGCGTGGTTTGTTTATCGTTGTTATTTGGTAATCTGATATGCTTTATAAGTTGATGTTACGTGCTCTGTTAAGATTAAATCATTGAGGTTTTTACAGCTAGAATCGTGTATTGACTCTGCATTATGTTATTGATCCTTTCAGAGTTAATTGCATGTTATTAGTCTTAACCGAATATTCTTATTGTTCTGTTACAGAGCTTTTATACTGAACATTTATGTCAAGCAGTGTTCTTCATGATTATTGGATTCAGAGATGATACTGTTCTGTTTGGGAGCACAATTGAATCCCTGTTAATTAAGATTACGATTCCAGCATGTTGTGTGCGTATATGATTTACTAGAGCTGTTCCATAATTTGTCAATAGTTAATGCTGTTCCATTAATGTGTTTTGCGTGATTTGCCTTAAGAGTGAAAGATTGTTATTTGATTGTGAGGAGTGTATTTGGGTTAATAGATTAAGTTTGGTTATGACTCGCGAGACTTAGTTGTTCGATTGCTGTTCCATTTTAGAATTACTGTTCCATTTCATATTTGCTGTTCAATTCTTTATCTGCTGTTCCATTTACTCGCATTTGTTGATTTGGTGTGAGAGACGATCTAAGGCTGTAGTGAGCTTTGGCATTCACTGTATAGCTCCCAGAACTGCGGTCTATGCTCTAATTTCCTTTCCATCAGTTTCCCAAGGGATGGGTTATCACTACCGAACCCTTGACTGATAAGCTGCCGAGTTTTCTGAATGTGTGATTTATTCTTTTGAAGTAATTTAGTTATAAACAAGCATCCGTTTACTCTTGTATTTCTTAGACACTGTACTACTAGCATACTCTGACAAGTGATAGCCTCAGACTGAGACACTCTTTGGAATAACAAAACGCTCCCGGATTGACATATTAATGTGAGGTAATTAGAGGTGAAAGAGACCCTTTTTATAGCTCTACGGGTCTTATCTACTCGAGTCATCAACCCCCGCGGAATTTAAAAGTTATATCACATGGGCGTAAGGTTGAGAACGCCATTCCAGAAGTCTGTAATTCCGGAGGCCTCGTATATTGGTTCAAGAGTTAGTCATCATCCCCCGCGGAATTTAAAAGGAATGGAGCTCCGGTTGATACGAGTTGATCCGACTATGGTTTAAACCATATATTCTTCAAGGAGGTAAACTTCGAAATAAAGTATTGAAATTGCCCAGATCGACAGTTGGACTGAGTACAAATTTGTTGTATTCATTTTATATGCACACAGAAAGAGGAAGTATGAGGCCTGACAGAAGAAAACAAAGCTTGCAGATTTGAAGAAATGTACAACAAAGGGATTCAAAAGTATGAACCAAGATATATAGAACAGCCTCTCAACAGTAGCAGAAGAGACAAACCCAATAAAGCCCTGGTTCAGAAAAGGAGCTGAGTGGTATTGAAATGCATAAATGAAAATGTAAATATTTTTGTTTATATTGTTTGTGATGCAAAGGCAAGTATCCTAAGGAAAAGACAAAATCCCACTGTAGCATGGAAATTTGTACATATTGTAGTAATTTTAAAAATGAGTTGGATAAAGGAATAAGAAGACAGAAGCCAAAGAGTCATGACTGTTCACTCCAAATTCTTTATGAAATACAAATAGTCATGTGAGGAACTCTATATATAATATCACATTGATATGCACAAGACAGGTAAGAGAGAGAAAATATAGAGAAGGCAGAGTATAGAAGTGTAAGGCAGAGATGACTAAGAAAAGAAGAGCAGAAAGAGAAGCTACAGAACAGAGCTGATATCTGAGGTAAATCAGCAAACCTTCAGTTTGATAAACTGAGGAAGTTGGAGCTTCCCTATCAAGTTGCAGCTTGATAGCTGTCAGTTGTAGCTGACTGAGGTTGGAGCCTCCTGTAGGTTGGTGCCTGTAGAAAACTGAAGGGAGTCGGTGCTTCCTTGCAAGTTGTAGCTTGCAGAATTGAGGTAGGAGCCTCCTGTAGGTTGGTGCCTACAGAAAAACAGTGGTGAGAGGGAGTTGGAGCTTGCCTTTGCATCACAACAATAATAAGATGTGGTTTTCTCCCTTTATGGGTTTCCACTTATATTTGGTGTCTTTGTGCATGATATTTATGTGTTGATCTGATTTATATCTTTTGCTTAATACCTGCTCTCATATTAAGTCTACTGCTATATTATATTAATACTTGCTGCTCATATTCTAAGATTACTCACATATTAAGTTGGACATGAAATGAAGGTGTAAATAAGTTTTAATAAAAAGTTTTAAAAGACGATGAATGTGTTAAACTGATTCACCCCACCCCCCATCTCGGTTGTAAGAGTTCAAGGCGGCTTGCACTCTTATTGGAGATATGCCTTTGTTATAGAGATGGTAAGAGAATTAAAATACTGTGTTAGATAATTCATAAGTGCAAAAGAAAAATTATTACCATGTACTGAGATTAGGTTGATAATAAGATCCATGAATGAGCCCTCCATAGTGGTATGACATATCTCCATGAAAAGGAATGAACCATGTCTTGTATGCGAAGAATTCTTCTTATGCTTGGAGATCCAAGTCAATAAGATCATATCATGGTAATATATGTCTCCATCCACTACTCTGTCACTCTCATATCCTACTTTTCCATCAAGTGCATCATATTTGAAGTGATCCTGGGAACACTCCATCAACAAACCCAAGCTCCCAAGTGACAACGTTGTTGGCCTTTGTAATAAGGTTCCTGTCATCTCATAGCTCCATTATTTGACATCAAAAATGTCAAAGTCATCTACCATAATGCTTCTATATATGGGATATTCCTTCCAAAGTGGAAGTACCTCTGATCCCCCAAGGCTAAGGAGTAGCCCCTTTGTGCCATGTTGGAACCATCACCTACTCCTACAACATCATGCAAAGTATGGGAGAAAATCAACCCATACTCTTCCATGATTTTCCAAAGCAACATCAAATCTTGTTTCCTCCTCACACCATCATCATACAAGTCATGGAGTAACATCATGATGATTGACTTGTAGAATTACCCATACAACCTAATCTTCTGCTACCATAACATATGGGTGCCATGCAATGCATCAAACTCTTTCAAGAGTAGCCAACACAACCTTACCTCCTGCTTCCCTGTGTCATAGATATGCAAGTGGCTTTCTAGCCTCTTGCTCATCAACATCACCCATCCAAAAAATGGTAAGTGTCTATCATCATGCTCAAAATTGGCATCGCTCCAATGAAGAATACCATCCTCCCATATCATATTTCTATCTTTCCCTTTCATGGGATGTTGAAATGCAATCTCTTGGAGATCTCCAAATGAAGACCTCTCATCAATGACCATGTTGAATCCATAAGGATAAAAGTATGCTGAAGGAAAAATATTCTCATTGAGTTGTGAAGTTCTCATCAAGAAAGATCCATCACCACAATGAAAGATAAGATGTCTCTCATCAATCATTTGCCTATCCACTGCTACACAAGTGTGTTGGTCATTAGAATGTCTCAATATCAATTGGGCCCCTAACTCATCACTGTTGCTCATTGACAGTGTTGTTGATCTCCATGATGGTGCATATAATATCTCAAGATCACGATCAATGCTAAACACATGGTTTTGCACTACATTTTTTAGGACAATACACATCCTATCCTCCAAAAATATACACTCTAGCCCCAAGAGTTGTGTGCAACTCAACAATGAATAACCAGGATGACTATATATCTCCTCCTTGAAAAAATCAAGGTTCATCAGTGCAGTGATAGTCTATTGCTCCAAATCAGCAATGTGCCTTGACCCCAGGTCATGCATTTGCCCGGATAGCATGTTTCCATAATCCTCCATATGATGTTATGAAATAATAAGAAATGGAAATATGTGCATACCTTAGTAAAGCTCGGGAACATCTTGTACTGATAAAAGGGTTCCTTCCTCCAGTGTGATGACTTCCCCAACTACTAATGATGATGGCTGATCCTCTATGGCTGCATCAACACTAGTACAAGTATCCTCCTCCCCATGCATCTCTAGAATAGTGCATGGGACTCTAAATGTCAAGAGATCAAGACCACTTTGCAAGGGTGAAAGTTTTCTTTCTCCTGATGCACGTGGTGGTGGATGTTTCCTCTCCTCTCATTTCTTCTTGTCAAACTTCTTAATCAACCTTTCAGTAAAATATGCATATGTAATCACTCTTGCATGAATAAAATGGCTAAACCACCAAATGTTTGCTTCACCCTCAAGGTGCACCACTACAATCTCAATAGCTTCTCTCTCTACTACTGGATGTAGCAGGAAAAATGCATCCAACTTGATTCCCCAAGCTCTTATTGTACATGTGGATGACCCATCAAATGTAGGAAATAGAAATCTATTGCTGTAAGTTCTTCTTTCTTCTTTTCTCTAAATGAACTGTGGGAGAGTTAGATTCTTCTTGAAAGCTCTAGGTTGAGACTTATATTCTGCAAGATAGTCACTTAGAATCTCATGATCTAAGTGTCCTCCATCTCAATGCCTCTTGTCTTCTCCTTCAAAATAAAAGGAAATAGCATGTTTCTTTGAAGCTTTATGCAATACAGATTCTTATTTTTGCTGATAGGAAGTACATGGACCTTCCTTACCTTGAAACCCTCTAGAGGTCTCACTGCATCTCTCCTTTCTCATATGCTTGACCTCCTTGGAAAGGTTCTTCATATATTTGAAAAGTGATGAGACAAAGCTCATTCCTTCCATATTTTTAGATCTCTTTTCTTCTTCTTATATCATATTGGCTGAAACTCATAGGATGAGCCAAGATTATTCTCTGATGCCACTGTAATATTCCAAAATGGAAAAGACGGGAATATAGAACATATGCACAATTCCAACTAAGGTAAAATAAGAATTAAACATGTAGAACTGGAAAAATGTCAGAATACATCAAAACATCATAAGCATGGGCAGAAAATAGCTAAGCCATATAATTATATATCAAAATCAAATGAAAGTGCATAGTGCTCCAAAAGGAATGCACTCAAGCCAAAAGATGGTTGAAATACACCAAATAAACCAAGCACTGGAAATGTGTGCTGCCACTGCTGCTGGAAATTGTTGTTATTATGAAGAAGAACCATGTGCGGAAGGATGTTATAGTGCTTAGAATAATATGAGATTTTAACCACGGATTCTACTCAAAAAACCTAGAAACACCCAAATTTTTTTTTTCCAGATTTTAACTTTGGATTTTCAGTCATTTTTTGGGTTGCCCACTGCAACAACTCACTAAAATAACACAGTCATGGAATAGAACTATGATTTAGGGGATAAATTCACTATGGCTTGATGTAAAATATATCACATAAGCTCCAAGGAATTCTTTACTAGCCTCCCAAGGGAAAGGAACCTCCCTCCAATGAGATATAGCTCAGAAATATCCCAAATCAACCTCCACAACTTCTGTCCTGCAACACAAACACAAATCCTCAACAGGAACTGCGTTGTAAATTAAGACTAAAGTCTTGGCCAAATGCCTAATATTGGAATGTAGTACAAAACTCTTCCAATAGGCCTCTCAAGGAAAGATGTGGGATTCCCGACCAGGAACACCCAGTGCTAAACACCACTTGCAATCTTAGCTAAATAACCAAAGAAATCTATATGTCTAAATAGACCATATACTCAGAAATATAAACATCATCGTAATGAAATATGGTTGTCATCCTCTTCCTTATATAATAAATGAGATTTCTAACCCTAAGCCCCATTCCTTTAAGACACTACTTCCATGCAATGAGTCTCCATCTAAAACTGCATTGTCCCATCATGAATGTCACTATTCCATGACAACACTGTTGATCAGTCAAAGTTGACCTGGTCTTCATGCTCCAACCCCTTTTCACACCTAAGGGTCTTCAATCTAGCTTTTAAGATGACCTACATTCACACTAGGAGTGTTTTTATTCCCACTAAGGAGATTTATGGGTCTCTGTACCCTCTTATTCCTCTATCTAAGAGAAAAAATCAAAATTTAATATTCCAATTAGTTGCGTGCTAATTTAGGAATATTACACGTTGTGAAGTACTACCATTAGGAGAGGAGCACTTTCCACTTTTCATCACCCACGAGTGGGATGGATGGATGAGGATGATGAGAAAGGGTTTGAAAACCCTTGCCGGATCCGCATGAAGCAGGGAAGGCAAAGCATGGATGCCTTCCAGTTGCTTTGGAGTGGTATAGTTCTTAGCCTACATATCACATTTGTATGATCCATGCCATGTATATTACTGATGTGATGCAGCAGCAGGAGGCATGGTTGCGTTGTTTATTATTGAGAGAGTTTGGCCATCTCATGACATATCCTATGTCAATGGGTGGAGTATTGTTTGGGACATTGTATGACTCTCACATGATGTGGCAGCAGGGAGCTTGGTTGTATTTTTTGTTTCTCTAGCATCAAAATATATGCTGACCTCCTTGACAACGCATTTTATTCCATCGGTTATGTATTCGGCCAGTTGCATCTAGTGGAGGAGGAAGGAGCTAGATCTCAAGCTTCTAGCTTGGAGTATATAGGAGGATCAACCCTTCTTGCATTGAGCTAATTCCAATATCATTACGTACCCATATTATATCTAGTTCATAGTATATTCACATACCGAACAAATATATGTTACAAGCCCTAAGAGGGTGATTTTATAAGGTTTTCCAATCTAGAAATCCTTTCTAGGTTATCTTGGGTATTCATCATTGAGCCCGGATCTAAAATACCAGCATCATCTGAGCTCCAGAACTGCGAGATATACACTTATATTTTTAGCCGGTAGTTTTTGTCCTAACGTTTTCAGTAGGGACAATGTAGTATAACCTCCAGGAGTCCATTAGTTACACAGTGAATTTGAGGAGAGGGAATTAGGTTCATTCTAGCCTACTTTTTTGGCTTCACTGTTTCATAATTTGAGCACTCTTGTACATTGTATTTCACCTCCTGTTTAATAAAATGGCTCAGCTTTTCTACATATTTGTATGGATTATTTAGTTTTTTTGTTCATTGATGTAGTTTCCATTTATTGTGTTTCTATATTCATGTATTTTCCATTTTTGAATATTAAAAATATACTCCTCCCACTTCCTCTGTTGATGCATGAAATACATCCTCAACATGTCCTCAATAATCTTGTTCACCCTCTTTATCTATCCATCTGTCTGCAGATGATAAGTTGTACTAAAAGCTAAGTATGTCCCCAAACCTGCAAAAAACTCCTTCTAAAACATGGAAGTGAACTTGGAATCTCTTTTTGATATGATATTCTTCTAAACACCATGCAATATCAATATATCCCCGATAAAGACCTCAGCTACCTCACTAGCTGAATT
Source organism: Pinus albicaulis (assembly GCA_034641835.2). Lineage (NCBI taxonomy): Eukaryota > Viridiplantae > Streptophyta > Pinopsida > Pinales > Pinaceae > Pinus > Pinus albicaulis. Next base: position 13,813 of record JAXQQM020066215.1, read on the forward strand.
AGTAGACTTCACTACAATGAACTGAGTCACCTTAATTAACCTTTCAACAAAAACCATGATGGAATAATTTTTATTTAATTTTTTCGAAAAGTCTATAATTAATTCGATGGAAATGACCTCTCATTTCCACTATGGAATCGAAATAGGCTCGAATAAAATAGCTAGATGCTTGCACTCTAATTCATCCTGCTGACAATCCATATACCTAGTGAAAAAATAAACCATATCTTTCTTCAAGTTCAACCAATGATAAATAATTTTGTTTTTTGTTAATGAGTTTTGATATACCGAGTGACCAGAATAAAAATTGACATGGAACTCCATCAACATATGTTTCTTGAGCTCACTATTATCTTACAGGTAAATCATGTTCCTGAATCTGACCTAGTCATCTACCATGAGATTATAATCATCATCCATATCACCTTCACCACAGTGTTATAACATGTGCCTAAATTTTTTGTACCTATCATCATGCTTCCCTACATGCAAGATATTCTCTTGCAAATTTTTCCCATAAGGACTCACTCTTGCAATGTGATTCACCTACACTCCCCTATTGAGAGCGTCTGCAACCTTATTATCCTTTACCTTGATGTACCTAATATTAAATTCAAACTCGCTGATGGTATCCAACCATCTGGACTTTCTATAATTCATATTAGGTTGCTCAAATAAGTACCGTAGTCCATAGTGATCACTCATCATAATAAAAATCCTACCAATAAGATAATGTCTCCACATATTCAAGGCATGAGTAATAGCTTTGAACTCAAGGTCATGAGTCAGATAGTTTTTCTCATGCTCATTCACCTTCCTTGGCTCATAACATATCACCTATCCTTCTTGCGTTAGGACTTCAACAACTTCTCTCTTGCAAGCATCCATGCATACCACAAACTCTTTATCAGGATTTGCAATCTTCAATACTAACACATTTGTTTTCAAATTATTCAACTACTCAAAACTACTTTCATGGTCCTTTTTCCATTAAAACTTCTTCCCTTTTTTCTACAATGATGTAATAAGACAATAAATCCATGAGAAGTTCCTAATGAACATCCTTTAATAACGTGTTAATCACATGAATGATATGACCTCATCCACATTCCTAGGAATTTTCCACTCCATGATAGCTTTAATATTTTATTTGTCCACTCCTATACCTTCCTTGGAAGAAACATGCACCAAGTAGTGAAATTCAGTCTCAAAGAAACTACATTTTTTAAGATTAGCATACAACTAATGCTCTCTGACCATTCTCAAAAATTTTCATAGGGTCTTGTCATGCTCTTCCTAGATATTATAACATATTAATTTTTCATCAATGAATGCTATGACAAACCTATCTAGATAAGGACAAAACACATTGTTCATCAAGCACAAGAAAGTAGCTGGCACATTAGTAAGACCAAAAGGAACCACTACATAGACATAATGCCCATACCTAGTACGGAATGCAATATTGTACATATATTTTTATTTGATGCACACCCGATGATATCGTAATACCACATCAATCTGTAAGAACACAACTTCTCCTTTCAACTAGTCAAACAAGTCATGAATCCATGCAAATGGATACATCTTCTTGATAGTCAATTTATTTAGCTTCTTGTAATCAATGCATAATATGATATTAAAATCCTTCTTCTTCACAAACAACACTTTTTCACCACAGGGTGACACACTTGGCCTTATGTGTCACTTATCAAGCATTATTTTAAGCTAAAAATTCAATTCCACCAACTCTAGAGTGCTCATCATGTAAGGTTCCTTTGGTATTGGTGTTGTTACTAGTACCAAATCAATAGATAAATCCACTTCCCTATGAGATGATAACTTTGAAATATTTTCTAGAAACACATCCTAAAACTAATATAAAATAGGATACCTATTCAAGGCTTCATCATCTTTAACATCCTTCACCTTGTCACTGGAAACATGAACTACAAATAATACACTGCCATTCCTGCAACTATGCTTAGCCTACATAGTTGTGATCATCCTCACAAATGTAGTGTTCTTATTTCCCTACCATATTCTCTTATCTCCATCATCATCCAAGCAATCAATAACATTATCATAAAAATCTATCTTATTCCAGTGAGTGAGGAACCAATCCACACCTAGAAGCATATTGTAGGAACCTAATGGAATCCAATGTAAATGTGTGGATGTAGGCATACTATTCATCTCAAATTCACAAGCTCTCACCCAATGATTAACTCTTTTATTGGTCCCTATATCCAACTACACCAAGCAATACTCTACATGCACTTATTTATTCAAGCCACACTTTTCCACCGGGTCATGATGAAAATAACTATAACTATATCTAGGATCAATCAAAATGGAAACAAATTGATCACATATCTTACCTAGCATATCAATAATGGATGCCTTATGGTCCACCTACCTTTTATCAAGTGCTTCAAATATATGTGGAATAACCTGGCCAACATCCCCAACTTTCTGCACCTCCTAGGCACTATAAATATGAGGTTTGTCACCCTGATACAATAAAAAATCCTTCTTGCCAAGATCATTGCCACAAATAAAACACTACAATGGTCCCTACCACTACCTTTATTATTTTTCTATTTAGGCTAAGATCCATGTCGCTTCTCAACTGCACTGAACTTCTTGTAAGGAACCACATTTTCTTTCTCACCTACATTGTGAGGTCTTTCCCACTTCAAAGGAAATTTTCCTTTAGCCTTCTCAGTCCCTTTCCAATCATGATTAGGCTCAAACTTACACTTCGACAGCTCATAAAAATGCTTCGACTTCCTAATGAATTCCTTTAGTGATCGAGGCTCATCATTCTCAATCCAATCGTTGAATTTTAATTTCAATCTACTAATGAACCTTTTAGCCTTCATCTCGTCATCCTTGAGGTAAGGTGCATACCTAAAAAACTCCAAAAACTTAGTTGTGTACTCTTCATATCTCATAGACCCCATCTTTAGCTCATAGAACTCCTTAGCCTTTCCATGATAATGTCTCTGAGGAAATTATTTCTTTCTGAATAGTCTCTTAAACTCATGGAAACTCAACTCCTTTATCTTCATGCCTCTGACACACTTCACATCTTCCCATCAAACATTTTCCTTTCCCTTAAGATGGAAAATAACTATCATGGATTTCATGTTCTCTCTATAGGCATGAAAATTGAAGAAATTATTCATCCTAAGAAGCCATACTTGAACATATTTTTGTTTATTCAACTCTCCATCAAAGGTATGAGGCCTGTCTTTTTTGAACTCATCTGGAAAGTACCAACTTCAGTGATGGGGTCCATCATTAGATATATTCTAAGGAGTTAAAATGTCACCTTTTTATCTTAATTTATCTCTCTCACACACATTCAATTTAATTTTGTCATATATTTCTAATTAAAAATGGTTTATTAATGGTTTTCATGATTTGAGACCTAATATGGTTTAAATTGAGGAAAATTAAGGGAATAATTCCATTTTTGAGAAATATTCCATATAAGATCTCAGAGTATACAGTGAGGAGAAATCATAGGGACTTTGACCACCTTCTTAAATCCTAAAATCAACCAATATCACTTGAATATCCTCCTCCAAAAGCTCAAATTCAGAGGCAACCGAGAAATTTAATGATAAGAAGGATCCAACTCCACCTCTCTAGAGTTATAAGGGAAAAAATACCTACTTTTTAGGGAGTTGTTGGTAGCTACCCTCTAGAATAAATAGACAAGAGAAAGAGATCATTTGGATTCAATTTTTATATGTAGAAAGAGCACTCTTGGCTTTGTATAAGATATTTTTTACTTTCATTGTTTATGTAAAGACTGGTTATGAAATAATATGAGCATTTGGTTTCTTTTCCACTGAGTTGATTTCAGAGATCTAAGTTTGTGGGTTAGGGACCAATCCATTGGCTTGAGTCTCTCTTGTCTACATGTGTGTCTTTCCTTTATGCTTTAGTAGTTGATTTCTTCCATTGTATTGTTGGTATCATATAGAATATTAAAATTATGTTGCTAAGCCCTCCTTTCTCACATGTTCCATTCGAGCTTGAGGAGGAAGGTATTCCACCATAGACCAAATATATTTTCAGTTTATGATTTCTTGGAAAAATTAGGATATGTTTTAATTTTCTTATCAATAAATATGTTGTAGGTTTAGAGGTGTATTTCTATTTCAAATGCATAGGTAGATATCTTCAAATTCAACTCATATTTTCCACCATTTCTATGATACGATTTTTATGATTAATACATGAGTATATGTATTGTTTTCATGTTTGTATACAACAATAGAGAAGGACCACTTCAACAACACCATCTTGAATTTTCCACCCTTCATCATATACCTTCCATTCAAGTCACCTACAACCTTGTTTTTGAGGTCATCATCAAACCACCGAGAGCAACCTTTTGGGTGCAAGACAAGCCTTTTGAGAGCTTTGAGCTTGGTCCAAGGGGTTGGTCATCCTCCATGCACTTGCATCCACCTTCCCCTCACCTTCCCTAACCTTATTTCCATCATTTCTAGCCTCCAAACCCTCTTGGCTTGTTTCCTGTAGCATTTGAGGACATCCTGTAGCAAAACAGGACATCCTCTAGCAAAACAGGAATCCTGTAGCAGTGCCAAACACCCTCTCCTTCAGCCCAAAATCACTCCTCTGCCTCACCCAAGCCTAGCAAAGCCACCAGTAGACCTCCAAACCTGAATCTTTGGTCCAGGGATACCTTTAGGCCACCCAAGCGCCTTCTTATTTTGCTGCAAAATAGAGCAATTTCAAAGTGTGATTAGTCGATCATAAAATGCATCATTATGCACAATAGTTCAACATGAATTAGATAGGAGTTAGTTAGTCTTTGATTCAGCATGTGTGCTCTAGAGTAGCTCCCTTTTCTGCAAGTCAATTAGGTAATCTAGACAATGAATGCCACTTAGTGTAATTTCCTTTCTTGTACTAGCATAGGTGTGAATCTTTCCTTCTTGCAAAAGTAGACAATAGTTAGACGAATCAGTGTGATCTAGAGTAGTTTCTTTTCTTGCCAATAGAGTAATGGTTATGATCTGCTTTCAGCCTTAGGTTGCAGTTAGAAGTGTGACAGACTTCATTTTTTAGAATAACCCTAGTTACTTAACCCTTCTTCCATATGGTTTCTCTATGAAATTTAATTTGATCTATCATCAAGGACATACTCGAGCCTCGTACCATAAAACGCCATCATGATCATGTTTCTAGCTCTAAAGAAGACATATGTAAAACTTGCTCCTCATGTAAGTACAAACTCATATTCTTCTTATATAGATATTCCTTCTCCGATACCATGTAGAGAATCCACGTATGTATATTCAAACCGATAATTGTAATATTGTAAAACAAATGTACTTGAATCTAATCAGAATGATTCTTTTTTCGGGATTCTCAAGATTCTATTTTACAGATGGAATACAGAGGAATTTACTGGATATGTCACCCTTAAAATAAAGGGTTAAATCCATAGGCTACCTAGCCAACTGTAGACTCTGACTATAGATCTTGGAATAACCCCTTTTTAGGAATTTCAACAAGGTCTTCAAGGAAAACGTTGTATAAGTAAAAATGAGCAAGAATATCATAGATCAGGGCTAGGTTCCCCTAATTTATGTTTTATGTGACTTATATATTGAATTTAATCAGAAAAAAATCAGTTTAAGCACATTAAACAGATCTCCCAAAAAGTAGACTAGCTAAAATGCACCCAAAGGGGAAGGCTACAGTAAAATGCAAGCATTGCTTCAGGAATTGCGCAGTTTTAGCTAATGTTCAGTTGAGATTAGAAATAGGAATTATATATCAGTATTACATCAGTAAAAAATCATTATGACAAAGCCCTTTCATTATACAGTGGAAAGCATGAGTCATTATAGCAATAAATCTTCAGAAAAGAGAGCAGATGCACATGTAAATTTGCAGAAATTCTTCAACAGCGTTATTTTACAGGAGGTTCAGTAGATGTGAGTTAAAAATTAGATGTAGATCATATATTTGGATAAAATATCAGATCTATATAAGATCTGGAAACTCTATATTTTTCTCTACAAGATCCACTTGGAATTTTAACAAGAGCATGCATAAAAAATAGTAGATCTGAGAAACAAGTTGCAGATCTGGAAACTGATGCAGTAAATTTCTGAATATGAAATTACATTACAATGTATTAGATATTAACATAACATATATCAGCAATCCAATCCATGGATCACCAAGTGGAAGGCAAGCCCGGCACAAGAGATCTCTGATCTAAACAATGAGCAAATCAACCTGCAAACCCTCATACATAAATAACGCAGTTTTCCAAGTGGGACAGTGTTGTAGCTCAAGAGACATAGAAAACTACTGAATAATATCAGATCTGAAAGTACAATAAATGGTACTCTCTTCCAGGAGGTCAAAGGACCCACTCCATGGAGGGAGACTCTCAAAATACACTAGATCTCTGCAGATCTAGAACACCACTTGTTGCAGTTTGCAGAGACAGCAAAACCCTCACTGGATCAGCGCTGCCAATGTAAGTAGGAGCTTGGCCTCAAGCCTGATAGTGGTTCACTTCAGCAAAGAACTCCTCTAATGATCCTCAAGGGAAGAGATGAAACCCATAAGCAAGAATTCCAATCACAATCCTCCACTAAACAACAGAGAATGGTATTTGTCTAAGCAAACAAATACTTCAGAAATATGATCTATCAACAACCTTCTCTTGCTGCCCTCCTCCTTTTATAAGATGAGAAAGCTCTTGCAAACCCTAAAACACTTTGATGAGTTAGCCCTTTTCACATTAGAGGCTCCCTTCTAGAACTACGTTGTCCCTTTTGGAGATGCAATGAACCTAGATAGTGTTGTTGATCTGGTCAAGATTGACCCAGTCTTTAGCTCAAACCTCTTTCACACCTTCAAGTGATTATTTACATAGCCCTAATTTGTATTTGTTCACATGGGAATTGCTTTATTCAGAATTTTTAGGAGTTTTACATGTTCTCCTTTATTCATTTATTCATAAAACATAAATTAAATCAAAATTGAATGTTTCCTCTTAGCTAAGGCTAAGTAGGAACATTACAGTCCTCCCCTCCAAAATGTTGCTTGTCCTCAAGCAACTGACAGGGTAAGAGCTGTAGTTCTTCTCCTTCTCCATTGATGGCACCATCAAGAATCAAGCTTTCATCATGGATTAAGTGCTCACCAAGCCAATACATCAGAAACTGCTCCTCCAGTGCTAACATGATAGGGGCATAGTCTACCCCTTCAGGTGTGTAAAACTCAACAAAAATATACATGGGTGAAGCAATGTCACATCTAAAACATGTATCATGAAGTACAGGATAAAGTTCCATCCCATGTGGTACATATACACTGCCTACTTTTTTTCCATACAAACCCATAAACAGTACCAATATGTCATCTATGTATGGAAGAAAAATCACATATAGGCAAACTGAAATTTGCACTTGAGGAGGTGGGTCACAATCCCACATAAGGTACCAGCGCAGTGCACTCCTTGTTTTGAGTAGATCTGAGTGTGATAGGTGGTACCCCCACCACATCTTTACTGCATGGGTCACTTTGACATGGCTGAAAGTGAAGCCCTCATTAGGTGCCTTTGGGAAGCACCCATCATGATAGATAATCTCCCTTTTCACCTCAAGGGAGTGGCCAGCTTTGGAATTTTTATTGGCCTCATCAATGCCATGAGATCTACATGTAATATCACTCCTTGTAGGAGCCATGGCCTACATACATATGGTAAGAGAATGTGCCAAATCAAAAAAATAAACATGCTCCATAAGATCAAATTCTTTACCATTCAAGTCTCCCACACACATAGAGTTAGGCATGGGATTTTCTCCTCTTTTAAGAGAAGAAAGAGATGGCTGAAACTTGCATAGGATCCCTTGGCTGCCCCATCTCCTCATAACTATTGCACTCTTGTAAGTGCTAATGTAGTTCCTCCCAATCATAGTGTTGATGTAGTTCATCCTTCATACCCTCCCAATCAAAACTCTTCAAGATTAGGGAGTAGATCTTTGCTGACTGCATATAGCTAGAAAGGAACTCTTTTTGTGCTCTTTGTAGTATCTCTTGCTTAAGCTTAGAGGCTTGAGACAATAATACTTTTCCAAGATGATAGATGACCCCTTCATGGACCAAATAGCCTCCTCCTTGCTTCATGCCATCTAATATCATCTCGGTGTGTAGATCTTTGGAGTACTCCACAAGGAGTTGAGACCTCCAATATGGATCTACACATCTCAACAAAGATAGTGTTGTTGATGCATCTATGGTGGTGATTTCTTTTTTGCTACTTGTTTCTTGGGCATTATGCATGCCAAAATTGTTTGTGGGAAGGCTGATCCTCCCCTTTGCTTCCTCCCACAACACTGTGGCTCTCTCTTCCATTGTTTCAACACTTGGTGAGGCTTCCCCCATAGAATCTAATGGCATCCCAAGTGGCTTGCCATGATGTAGGAATGTTCCTTGCAACATTCTCATAAACATGAGAGAGGTAACTGTGAGGTCCTTGCCCCCACTGCGCAATTCCATCCTTGTTGCGTGGGTGGAAACATCAGGTGAAGGGTAGGTGTGCATGCCTTGAATAATTTGTTGTTTCCCACTCTTCAAATCCACCCATTCCATCTGCAAGGCCTTCCAATCAGTGGTGAATTTTCCCAAATTAATCAACCATTGGACACCCAAGATGATATTGGTGTCTGGTATGTCCACTACAAATAAATGGTCCTCCAAGGTGTAGGTTCCCATAGTCACAGAAAGTGATGGAACATACTACATGCACTGCATAGTTCTATCTCCCAGAACCAAAACAGAGAACCCATCAAAAGTATCAATAGGGATCCCTCTCTTCTGCACAAGGTGAGCATCAATAAATTTGTGGGTTGCCTCACTATCAATCAGAATAGACACTCTTTGGTTCATAACTGAACCTTAAACTCTAAGGGTCAAATACTTGGGCTCTCCTCTCAAAGAAGCAAGAGTTCCACTAGTTGGAGCAAAGGCTCCTTCTTCTTCTCGGGATGATTATTGATCCCCCTCATCATCATCACCAGCGCTGTGACCTCTCCTAGGTCCATCATTTCCCTCTTCCTCCTCAAAATCAGAGAAGACTTCGATATAGTGTGCTCTTCCAGCAGCACATCTATGTCCCGGTACCCATGGCTCTTGACAAGTGAAACATAATTTATTTTCCTCAATGTGAAGAGGTTTCTTTAGTGATATCTCCTTGGGTGGAGCAGCTTTCCCCTCCTTCCCCTTAGAAGAGTGAGTAGCTTTTCTTGGGAAGGTTTCCTTTTCCCTTGGCAAGGCATCTTGGAGATCTCTAGTTCTCTCAATGGCATCATGCAGAGTGATGGGCTTGGTAGACTTAACCAAACCATGCACAGGTTCTTCCAGGCCATCAATGAACATGTAGACTCTCCTTGCTACTGATAGATCAGGGACCATTACAGAAAACCTCAGGAATTCAGAGATATAAGCCTCTGCATCTCCTGTCTATTTAAGCTTTTCCAAGCTTATGAAAGGGGCCTCCAGATCTTTCCGATCAAATCTCTCCACTAGTTTCCTAGTGAACTCAACATATGTGGACACATTGTTGTGCCCCAATGTAGATATTCCATGAAACTAAAAGTTGTGGTTTTCTCCCTCAAAATGCAACGCAGCAATCTTGATGGCTTCTGCTTCGGGCACCTTATTCAACTAGAAATAGATGTCCAACTTCTCCACCCATGCTTTAGCAGAACAAGAGGGTGATCCATCGAACTTAGGTAAGAAGAACCTGCCCATAGTGTGGTGTCTCCCTTGAAGGAAACCTCCATCTCTGTACTACTGCCATGGCCTCCTCCGGTCCTTGAGATGGCAGAAGTCTTGAAAGCTCAAGTTATCCTTGAACCTTTGACTTTGTGAGTCATATTATACAAAGTAACCTTCCAAAGAGGTTGGCTCTTGCAGCCCTTCATTCTCTATAGCCAAGAAGTTAGGCATTGTAGAGCATTGTGAGGCCTGGGGAGCTTGTGGCAAGCTCACAAGCTGACCAGTCCCAAACTAAGACATATCAAAACATTCTCCTTGTTGGAATCTCCCAAGGGACTCCCTCATTATATCTATTCTCATCTCTTTTATTTCCTTGGACAGATATTTCATAGCTTCCAAGAGAGTTTTTGTAAACTCTTCTGCTTCCTTATCTTTATCATTCACAGATTCAGGGGCTTTCCCCTTGTCTTGACCCTTGTCAAGGTCAATAGTAGTATATTCATACTTTCTATGGCTTCTATTCTGATATCTCCTCTCCCTCTCAGAAATAGGATCTTCATCTTCAGAATGCAGCATGACTGGTGCTCCAATGCTAGCACAGACTATGGCAAGAGTGGAGCTTTGATACCACTGTAATGATCCTTTTTGGGGATTTTGAAGATTCTATTTCAGAGATGGAATACAAAGGAATTTACAGGATATGTCACTCTTCAAATAAAGGGTGAGATCCAGAGGCTACCTGGCCAACTGTAGACTCTGTCTATAGAACTTGGAATAACCCCTTCTTAGGAATTTCAACAAGGTCTTCAAGGAAAACGTTGTATAAGTAAAAATGAGCAAGAATAATGTAGATTAGGGCTATTTTACCCTCATATATGTTGTATGTGACTTATATATGGAATTTCATCGGAAACAAATTAGTTTAAGCACATTAAACAGATCTCCCAAAAAGTAGACTAGCTAAAATGCACCCAAAGGGGAAGGCTGCAGTAAAATGCAAGCACTGCTTCAGGAATTGCGCAGTTTTAGCTAATGTTCAGTGGAGATCAGAAAGAGGAATAATATATCAATATTACAGTAGCAAATAATCATTATGACAAAGCCCTTTCATTATAAAGTGGAAATCATGAGCCAATACAACAATAAATCTTCATAAAAGAGAGCAGATGCACATGTAAATTTGCAGAAATGCTTCAACAACATTATTTTCTAGGAGGTTCAGCAGATGTGAGTTACAAATTAGATCTAGAGAAGATATATGGATAAAATATCAGATCTATATCAGATCTGGAAACTCTATAGTTTTCTCTACAAGATCCACTTGGAATTTTGACAAGAGCATGCATAAATAAGAGTAGATATGGGAAACAAGTTGCAGATCTGGAAACTGCTACAGTAACTTTCTGAATATGACATTACATTACAATGGATCAGATCTGGACAGAACATAGATCAACAAGCCAATCCATGGATCACCAAGTGGAAGGCAAGCCCAGCACAATATATCTCTGATCTAAACAGTGAGCAAGACAACCTGCAAACCCTCATACATAAATAACGCAGTTTTCCCAGTGAGACAACGTTGTAGCTCAAGAGACATAGAAAACTACTAAATAATAGTATATCTAAAAGTACAAGAAATGGTACTCTCTTCCAGGAGGTCAAATGACCCACTCCATGGAGAGAGACTCTTAAAATACACTAGATATCTATAGATCTAGATCACCACTTGCTGCAGCTTGCAGAGACAACAAAACCCTCACTGGATCAGCGTTGCCAATTTAAGTAGGAGCTTGGCCTCAATCCTGATAGTGGTTCACTTCGGCAAACTTTCCTCCTTGAATCATCAAAGGAAGAGGTGAAACTCCTACATAGGAATCCCAGATACAATCCTCCACTCAACAACAGAGAATGGTATTTGTCTAAGCAGACAAATACTAGAGAAATGTGATCTATCAACAACCTTCTCTTGTTGCCCTCCTTTTCCTTTTATAAGATGAGAAAGCTCTTGCAAACCCTAAACCACTTTGATGAGTTATCCCTTTTCACATTAGAGGCTCCCTTCTAGAACTGCACTGTCCCTTTTGGAGATGCAATGAACCTAGACAACGTTGTTGATTTGGTCAAGGTTGACCCAGTCTTTAGCTCAAACCTCTTTCACACCTGCAAGTGATTATTTACATAGCCCTGATTTGTCTTTGTTCACATGGGCATTGATTTATTCAGAATTTTTAGGATTTTTACATGTCCTCCTTTATTCATTTATTCATAAAACATAAATTAAATCAAAATTGAATGTTTCCTCTTAGCTAAGGCTAAGTAGGAACATTACACTAATCTAACAATTGTGGAAACCACTCATCATGGAATCACAAAACACAAGAGAAATAATTTCAATCACAAATTAGAAAATATTTTTGGGGAAAGCCTTATCTAAAATCCCCATGATATGTATATTTCATAAGTCATAAAATATGATAATATTTCAATGATTTATCCAACCATAGAAACCTTTGCACTATCTCTATGTCCCACTTCTTCCTAGACAAGTCGTGCTAGTCGTGGTCAATACTTAACCAATTTTAAGCCCTACAGATCCCCTATTTCTTTGCATTATTTCCTTGCAATTATCCTCATCAAATAGGGAAGTTTTAAATATGAATTGCACAATACATATAGAGCCTTATTCTTACTGCATGCACCACTCCAGATAATTTGGATGATTATGCAACTAACAATACACTTTGATTGAACTGTCTAATCTCAACTAGATCTTTATCATAATTGAAATTCATGAGTTATTTATGGTTGAATTATAAATTATTTGATTGATCAATAGATGTGGTTCAAGTCCAAGTTCCACTCTTTGACCTCTCACTAGTTCCCCCATCAGTTAGAACTATCTAAATTGATTTTAACTCAGATAAACTGAGTTAATTAATTACAAGTCAAATAAACTCAACAAGGTATCCTATAATGTAGGAGGAACTCTACATGACTGAAGTTAGACCCGCAACTCGAATTAACTAAACCCACTAAGTCATACTAACTTATTTAACTCATAAATGTTGTATTATGATGTGAACTTACAATTTTATTTTGATTTAATCCTAGGGAAAATTAAATTAGAATCTTTCTTCGTGCCATTTTCAACATATTTTTCGACATTTCAGTGCTAGCAGTTCAGATATTTGAGAAACTTTTCTAGGCTAGCCTCCAGACCATTTCCTAAACCATTTTGTAACTTTCTATAATCATATTTGACATAGAAACAATGTTGAACCTTCAAAATTGAATCATAAACTTGACCTAGACTTCCTAGAACACACTAGATATTTCGTCAAACATATGGTAACCATGTAAGCTACAGATCATGAATGCATATTTGATCATAAATGTCTAAAATTCATCTAAAAATAAACTAGATGGTATAATTATCTCTCAAGTAGGCACAACAACAATTTTTATCCCATGCATTCCTTAACAATTCAATTACTCATTAAATCATGAATGAGAGCCATAGCTTTATAACACCATAGAACCATGCTTATAACCAGCATATAACCATAATATTAACCATGAAAAAAAACCATCAAATTAACATAATAAGTAGTACAATATCTCATAGATAATAATGTGAAAATATCTATTATTAATATATAGAAAATCCAACCAAGTTACGTACTTCCATGTGCCACCCGACCATAGATTGAGTTGAACCAAATATTTATTGAGCCAAACACCCTTGTGCCATATTCCAAGCATAAATGTGGGATCTCTTGGGATAAAGAAAGACATAATTAACCGATGATTCGAGAGGTTAAACTACCTCAACCATCAAACTATTGTGATCTCACGTAAATAAGTCCCAAGATTGTAAAACCAAAGCAAGCTTGGATGCCTCACAATTTCTTCACCATACCTTCAGGAATTTTCTTGTCTCCACTCACCTATCAAGGAATTCCTGGAGAAAAATATCTCAACTCCTTACCCTTGGAAATTTTCCTGAGAACAAATTACACAGTTCCAAAACCATTTGGCAATCAAAATCTAAACCAAGAATGAGTCCTATCAGACCATGGTTATCCAATCAATAGAAAGGAAAGGTTGAAACCACTGCCAAATGTAGAAACAACCCATCCAAATGATAGAAAATGAATTGAATAAACACATGCATGAACCATCCATTTACACCTAATCTAGGAAATCACACATGAAACTTCTTACCTGTGAATCCTCTTACTGAAGTTGTTGATGCAACCTTCCCCTTTATTTTATTTGCTCTCATTTTCCTTCCTTTGCTTTCTTTTTCCTTCCTTTACTTGATTTATCTTCTTGGAGCTATTTCTCTCTCTAACACTATTCTCAATCCAAAACTATCAAAAGTTTTGAATTGGTTCTCTGATGACTTTTTATTATTGATGGCTCTTTTTTCATCCTTTTCCTTCAATTTTCCTCTTATTTTCCGTGCAGTGAAATTTGTGTCTCTTCACCTCTATTTTCTTCTTTTTTGTTTATTTATCTTAAATAAATGCAATTATTGCCTCTTTTCCTTTTCGAATTCCTTTACAAATTTCCATATCCATAAATCAACCAAAAGTGATCCCCACTATAATATTTTTCTCAAAATTAAGCTTGGAATACTTTTCCCATGACCTTGGTCGTATTTTTCCTTTATTATCCTTTATTACATAAAATTTAACCTGAGGTTGTTACAAAACCCTCTGCCTTAGGGGAAACCATCCTCAGTCTTCTATTACACTTATTACGAGTAAAATACTGAAAACAAAACATAATTTTTTTGTCTAGGTGAATCCCCTCTGCAAACAGAGGCAATCGCTCTAGCCCTAGGGTGGGTCTAGAAACTATGGGAACATACTAAAATCTACCTTCCTAGATTGCAAATGAAATTCGTAGCAAGGAAGATGACCTACCTAGTTTTGATTCTATATTGTCCCCTTCCGCTGAAGCTTCTTGATTTGTCATTCTCAAACTTGATACATGTTGCTACCAATGTCTGAATACCTCTACAGACAGTCAAGAAACCACGACATGTGTAAAATCATGAAAAACATAAAACAATTACAACCTTTCTAATTGACCAAGGAATGGAATAAATCTCATTATAAATGTAAACAAGAGTGGAAGATAAACATTAGTTGCATTTTATTATGATAAAGACAAGGGGATTTTACAACTAAGCCTTGATGTTGAGGCTCTCCTTCGGCAAGTCCATATCGAGGCACGTTTGAAACACCCTCATACACAAAGGTCTAAGATTTCACTATGCTCTTAACAAACAAAATAAATCACACTCTACAGTATTCTCCCGAAGCTATAATTGCTTCTCCTCTCTAGCTGACTCCAAATTTCTAACTAAGACAACATATATGAAAGAGGTCTCCTTATATAACAATGGAAGAGGAGGTTATGGGCCCTGAAATAATGGGAAAAGATCTTACCCTTTGGATTAGTTCCTATTTCTTGGGAACGTGAAGCCCAAAGAGGAATTCCTCAGCCATATCCTCAAAACAAACTTCCATCTCACCACCTTGTGAAGATTCTAATCGTGGAAACTTCGTTTCTATTTTTAAAAAAATTCCAAAAGAGGATCAGCGTGGGTCTGACATTAAGACAAAGCACTAATCTGTGTGGGTCTTAGTGAAAATCTCTATTATCAGTGTGGTTCAGACATTGAGACAAAGAGCTGACCTTGAAAACCAAGCTTTTATATGGATGTTCCAGAAAATTTGTATAGGGAGATGAATTGGCAGACAAAGTGTGGCTCAGGGGTATGTATTCCATGCTTGGAAAGTACACAAGGGTCATTATATGGGTCATTCGGGATCAAGGAATAGGGATTACAAGTACAGGTGACAAATTACTTTGTAATAGATGACCCCTAAAGTATGAATTCTGAATGCAAGTGAGGGGTGAAATTCTTTACAAGTACGTGCAAGGAACTAGATGTTGCCATTGGGAGACCTACAAATCAAGCATAGATACATATACATATTTTAAATATATGATAAAAATACATGAATCAAGGTATGGAAGTAGCCATCTGTAAAAGAGATCATGGTATGATCATAGCCATCCATCTAAGAAGGATCTCATATAGACTCATGTTATGTTCGCATCCATCCATATGAAAGAAACATGTATTCAACCATGGACAGATAATATTGCCTCACAACTTGGAATCTAGAGAATAAAATCCAGGGTCTTGTGCTCTGTCATGACGTGATCAAGTACAATTTCAAGTATGTGAATAAATGAGCTAAAGTCAAACATGAGGGAAAATCACCTAATTACTAGCCAATGATGAAAGATGCTAACAGGAACGAGAGAAACCTCCAATAATGATAATTTATCTCAAGTTACAACTAGTACAATCCACGGAATGTGAACAGTGAGCTGAAGTCAAAAACCCGTGAAATCACCCAATCAAAGGCAAATGATGAGAACCTGTCATCGAATGCGAAGAACTTGCCATTAGGGCATGCAAGATCTAAAGTACTAGAAAGGAGTATCAAGATGAGCTTCCTGGATAATGAGCTGAAGTCGACAAGAAGTGATCCATCGAAGGAGGGTCATAATGAATCTCACATCATCAACATGAATAGAGAAGGTAATATGAGTGTGAATCAAGACTGAAACAGAGGATGGGGAATGTACAAACTACATAAGGGTTTTCTCTTGAACATATCAGTGACATGACTCTGGAATTTGGCAACATTTGAGTCAAATATGATTGGAGGTCAGGTTGACAAGATTGGTAATAAAATGAGAGGCAAACATATTTTCCAAAACCCATGGAGGCAAAGTGACAGAGTGAAGATATCCCAACCTGAAATGAACTACAAATAAGTGTCATGTTCAAGAGTGACATACTACCGACACAACTTATGAATAAATTCCATTTTCCTACACCATTTCTAGTGAGTACCTCTTTATTTTTACACAAGCTTGAAGAGGATAACATATGCTTTTCGTATAAGTTTGTCCTTCATACAAATCCATCCTAGTACATTTTACGAGCCCTCGGAAGGAGGAACTCGGGTACGTCATGGTGAGGATTTCTGATGTAATTTAGTTTTAAAGAGTCTGACAAAGGAAGAACTTGGCATATTTTCATGTTTAGAGAGTTTGAAAAGAAGTGGAAAAGGAAACTCCAACAGGTCCCTTTTAGTAAATAGTCCCTCATACCTGAAAAGGTAGAAAATAAAATATGAGAGAACCTCTTAGTTGCGATTGGCTAAGGTATTCATTTTTCGTAAATAATCTGTCCCAGTTTGAAAAAGGGGAAACATATACTAGGCAGATGATGTTTCACAACCTTTAACAAGTTCAAAATGACAAGAGTATTCCTTTTTCATATATATTCTGTCCCAGCCCAAAAAAGTGGTAAATGTATACTGGGCATATGATGTTTTGTAACCTTGAACGAATTCAATATTTTCAACTTTTGAGAGTCAGAAAATAGCTCAAATTTGACTCTTCTTGGAGGAATGAGTGGCATTAAGGATAACAACTGGTTCCAGTGATGGTGTAACTGCTTAGAACAAGTAAAGGTAAAGAGGCTAGCTAACAAGACCACTCATCACAGTGGTTCCTCAGGAATGGGTGAAAACAACCAAGTGAAGGTGTATGAACAAAGAAGCATATGGAGACAATGGAATGAGAAACCAAGGTTCATCTGGAAAAATAGGCCGTTAAATGGCAATCACAAGAGGTAAAATAAGAATGGTTTCATTTTACAGAAGATTGAAATTAGGAAACTCTGCTTGAAGTTGGTTTCATTTTTACACAATCTGGAAATGGAAACAAACTATGCTTGAAATAATTTTTCACTCCCCTGGCATGATGACTCAATGTGAGGTACATGCCCCCAAGCTTCAGTCCATTCATTTGAGTATACTATTGGTTAATAACAGGTGGATCGAATGAAGGTGCAATTACGAGATCAAACGAAAGACTCGACTTGGATTTCACGAGACCTAATCAAACACTAAATTTAAAAGTGAACCTATTTCATTTTTTAACAAGGTTGACACATTAAAATAATTATCCTCATGACCTAATTAATTTTTTAATGAGGTTGAGATAGTAAATGAACTATCTTCAAAAGAGCTTGTTTCATTTTTTAATGAGCTTGACACAAGAAAATGAGCTATGCTTTGAAGACCTTATTTCATATTTTAAGGAGCTTGACACAAGAAAAATAACCATGCTCTATAGAGCTTCTTTCATTTCTTAAGGAGCTTGACACAAGAAAATGAATCGTGCTCCAATAGAAGCTTGTTTCATTTTTTAAAGATCTTGACACAAGAAAATAAACTCTGCTTCGTAAGAGGCTTGTTTCATTTTTTAAGAAACTTGACACAAGAAAACGAATTCTGCTCTAAAAATTTTATTCAAGACATATAATAATTCATGGCTTCCAAGAGGTGCTAATCCGATGGGAGAGAAACATTTAGGAAATAAGGATCCAATGCCCCCAGAACTTGGTACACTACAACACTATCACTGAATGTGAGCATGGGACAGGTAGCCACATAATTGACATGTGGTGGGGAGGACACCACTATCAGGTAAGGACTAGGAAGGGATGACGGTATACTAGATTTCACATCAAGACCAAATAATGAAAGCTAAACAATGGTCATGATCCGACCTTCATGTGGAAAACATATCACACGAAAGAGGGTAGAGACAACTTCACCCATGGCATAAGCATATTCGTGCCCCAAGAGTAAATTAAAATTGAAGGGGCCTTGGACGACCATCACGTCTATATAGATTTTTTTCCCTCCCAAAGTAATAGGGAACATCAGAAGGATCCCTAATGGTTGACTTGTTCCTCTGTTAAAAGCCAATATATTCTAAGTAATAGGCACAAGCTATGGAGAGCCCAAAGCTTCCCATGTAGTTGAAGACAAAATACTAACCGAGGCGCCTTCATTTATGATTGTACCCAGTATGACCATATTGTAGGCCTGTACAGTGATCTCAAAGGGAACATAAGAAGGAATATGGTATCATGTGAATCAACTCCAATCAAACGAAGTGACCAAAATACATGGAGGGGGTGCCATAGGAATCATAGGATTGTCCCCCTTCGTTATGGGAGTAGAAACACCATCCTCCTGAACTCCGGGAACAAGAGAAGGAGGATCAATTTCTGGAACTACAATGATGGGAGTCAAAGGATCATCCTCTTGGATAATGGAAATGGGAGGATCACCCTTTGATCTCGAGGGAATTAGAGGAAATGAAAAGAACCTGACTAGGTTGAGGCCCACTCTCGATAGAAAAGACCTGGTGAATTGTAGCTGGAACCAGGTTGTCCTTCTTCTCAACCAATGATTGGTCGGAAATGGACTCGGGAGACTGACTTTAAGAGAGAGTGGAATTGACCAGAGATGAATCTCGATCAATAACTTGATCAGCTAGCCAAGGACTCGAAGAAATCATCTAGTAACCAACGGTAATATGAGACTTAGAATCAGAAAGGGTATCCATTAATTTATAAGCTTCATCCATATAAGGATAGAGGTGAATGGGATGGTTCCCTTCACACAACCTACAGGGAAATTTGATCTTACCCTATTTCTTATGAGTTTCATTATCTCTAGCTGAAGGCTCATCATCATCATGATGTCCAAAGGTTGATGAAAAAGGATGAAGTGGGCCAACAAACCACACTTCTAGTACCTTGGGAATACTATGGCAACCACGAAGAAGGTGGTCACCCTCACATATCTTGCAAGGGAATTTGACTCTGTGAGACAGAGTGGGAGGTTTCTCGATATTAACTCCATGGGTGGCAATAGTTTTTTATTTTCATCCTAGCTTATTTCCCTTCTTCTTCCTTGACTTCTTCGTCTTCTTCTTAACCACCCGGTTACTAGAATCCACACTTTCACTAGGCGAAGAGGAAGAACAAGTTGAAGAAATGGGCGAAGAAGACGAGGAGTCAACCTTAGGATGAACATGGGGTTGACAAGGTTCAAGCGGAGGATAAATTGGTTGAGAAACGGTTTGGATGTTCGAAACCATAGGGGTTGAAAACAACCAAACCAGCAGACCAATGATTGATCTTGGGAGGGACAACATTGCCATATACAGGGCACCAACATTCTCGAATGAAGGAAAAGGACTAGGATTCCCATCTGAGGGGTTCCTTGGTTGATGAAATCCAGAAAAATTTCCATTGGAAACAACCCTAAAGAATCATTAAGGAATATAATTTTAACAAGGAATATTTTGTGGACAGTTAATTTTTCAAGACACTGAAACAAAACTCTGCCTTTTCATATTTTAAGAGTGAAAAAAAGGACAAAAGGTGACTCTAGACGATTTCAATTTGAACGAGCATGAAAGGACAAGTGCTCGACGATATTTTCATTTTTAGAGTTTCACAAAAAGACCAAAATGACTACTCAGGTAATCTACACAAGGGGGTTGAACTGCAATATATACCTTGGTGATCAAATGAAAGATAAATGACCAAGGACTTAACGTATGTGCATGAAGTCTCCCCGAATTTTGTGTTCTGTGTATCACAGTTAGAGGGCGGTAGACTCAACTTCCTATAGAGAAAGGATTGCAACCTATGAGGGTCTCCCTTTATATACACGATGGTATAGGGAGCACAAGCCCATACTAGTGCTTTCTAATGCCAGGTGGTGAACGAGAGATACTAGATTTAACGACACCAGAACACGTCATTATCCTAGACCTCTAAAATATGTGTGTTACGTTTCAATGCTTCCTTAGGTTGATTGGATTCATTTTAAGGTTTATCTTGAATTAATGTTCATTTTTGTGTTCCAAGGCCCTACCACTGTCATTAGAGAACTTCTATATGCAGATATATAAGAAAATAAACTTTTCAATTCGATGAATGTTATCTAGTTAAGGGAAGAGTCTCAAAAAATGATGCAACAAATAGTAATACCACAAAAAATTCTTTAGCCTAACTAGATGACTTTCACTATTAAAAAGTAATATAAAACATTAAATGATGTGAATTATGCAATGTAATCAATGAAAAATACTCTTTTTGAAAACTATGCAATCGTAATCTATGCACAATTTCCTTTTTTCTTTTGAATGAACAAGAATGCACTCAATGCATTTTTCGATGAAATGAGAATCTACTTAATGCAAGATTTTAATGAAAGAGAGTGCACTCAATGCGACCTTTAGTTTCCAATATTTAAACAATGTAATATAAGTTCAATGATAAATTTCAAACATGAATTTCCAATGCAACTTGATCTAATGCATTCTCACGAAAATCAAACTTTGGGACGAAAACTAAATGAATGAAAATTTCTTAATGCAAAAAGGATGCAACAAACACTAAGAATACAATCTTGTTTTGAACACTTTGTAACGAAATTCCTCAAAATGATACAAGACATATGAGTTCAAAAAGGAAGATGATTTCCAAAGTGTGGGCTCAAAATAAGGTATTTATTCCCTTTTACATCAAGAAATCATACAAAAAATACTTTTCAGCTGAACAATGAGCAATGTAATCTATGCTCACAAGTGAACAAGAAGACCAAATGAACTTGTATAGACACTTGAGACTTGATCACTCAATCGACCAAAAAGTAAAAGGAATCAACTAGAGATGGCTCACTAAGCAAAGAGACTGACTCAATTAGCAAGGCGTTGTCCCGCAAATCATGCAACCTTGTTAGGATTCAAGTCCTAATAGAAAGGACATCAAAAAACAACCAAAAACCAAGCGAATGAGCCAATCAAACCAACTTGAGTGAAGGGGAGAAGATATAAAACATATAGATAAATAGACTGGAACAACAAGACACACTGGTGAAGGGATTAGGGAAAAAATCTTAATTTTTCACACATGCTGGAATTGGCATGAATTTAGGGGTTGAAACTAACACCAACGGCCCATTGGCGTGGCTTGCTAACTAACAACTAGTGCCAATCGATGTGATTGTTAGAAAAATAAAAGCGCCAATGCCTCAAAAAGAAAAAAAACAAATAATTTCACCTAACGAAGGCTAGACTCACCACTTCAAGAAAAAACTAAAAGATTATAATTGATGAAAAACATAGGAACAACAGAGAAATTTCCGTTCGACTAAGCTCGTCAAATGACTAAGGCCACAAAGAGCGACAAACTCAAAGGAAACTCCCCACTAGAGTCGCCAATTTGTTGTCCAAGTGAATCCCCTCTGCGGACAGAGGCAATCCCTCTAGCCCTGGGGTGGGCCTAGGAGCTATGGGAACACACTAAAATCTACCTTCTTAGATTGTAAATGAAATTTAGAGCAAGGAATATGACCTACCTTGTTCTGATGCTATGTTCTCACCTTCCATTGAAACTTCTTGATCTGTCTTTCTTCTCAAACTTGATACATGTTGCTACCAACGTCTGAATACCTACACAGACATAAAATACACCATGAAAACCATAAAATCACAAAAAACATAAAATAATTATAACTCATCTAACTGATCAAGGAATGCTAGAAATCTCATTATAAATGTAAACAAGAGTGGAAGATAAACATCAGCTTCATTTTATTATGATAAAGAAAAGGGAGTTTACAATCAAGCCTTGATGTTGAGGCTCTCCTTCTGTAGGTCCATATCCAGGCACATTTGCAACACCCTCTTACAAAAAGGTCTAAAATCTCACTATGTTCTTAACAGACAAAAGTAATCACACTCTGTACTATTCTCCCAAAGTTATAATTTATTCTCCTCTCTAGCTATCTCCAAATTTATAACTAACGCAATAGAGATGAAAGAGGTCTCCTTATATAAAATGGAACAGGAGGTTATGGGCCCTGAAATAATGGGAAAAGAGATTATCCTTTGGAGTAGTTCCTTTTTCTTGGGAACAAGAAGTCCAAAGAGGAATTCTTAGGCCATATACTCAAAACAAACTTCCATCTCGCTGCCTCACAAAGCTTCTAGTCGTGGAAAATTCATTTCTATTTTTAAAAACTTTCCAAAAGAGGATTAGTTTGGGTCTAAAATTAAGACAAAGTGTTGATCGACGCTGGTCTTAGTGTAATTCTCTACTATCAGTGCGGGTCAGACACTGAGACAAAGCGTGACCTTGAAAACTAGTCTTTTATAGGGATCTTCCAGAAAATTTGTAAAGGGAGATAAATTGGCAGACAAAGTGTGGCTCAGGGGTATGTATTCAATGCTTGGAAAGTACGCAAGGGTCACTATATGGGTCCTCCAGGATCAAGGAACAAGGAGTACAAGGACAGTGAAAAATTACTTTGTAACAATTTCCTATGGAGCTGTATAACATAGATCGATATAATATTTACAATGACATCCTGCTGAACGAAAAAAAAACATACATTTTATTCATATTTTAATAACATATCTCATTGTGCTATTTACAACCATATACATGTATAGATATACCAAAAACACATTTTCTTTAACCAGGAAATAATGAAGGATACAAATCTTGCATCTGATCAACCATCTCCCATGTAGCTTCATTGCACCCAGAGTGCTTCCACAATACTTTAACTTTCTCAATTTATTTGTCCTGTAGTATGAGTTGTTTTTGTTGCAATATGAATTGAGGTTATGGTTATAATTCCCCCTCTAGTTTGACCTACAATACAGACCAATCAATCATGTGATCGAAATCATGCACATATCTCTTAAGCAATGAAACAAGGAAAACATCATGGAATTTCACTGTTGGCAGCAATGAAAGTCTATAGGCCACTAGTCCAATCCTCTCAAGGATATCCAAAGGCCCTAAATATCGATTTTCCAACTTAGCAAATGACTCAATCCTCAAGGAGCTCCTCTTTGGCTTGATGTGCAAGTAAACATTCTCCCCAACCTAAAGCTCCTTAAATTCCCTTTGCTAATCTGCATAAATCTTGTTTTTGTTCTGTGTTTCATTCAAATTTATCTTAAGAACATGCCTTTATTTTTCTATCTCTTCCAACATGGTCGGTGCAGTCAACACCATGTTCAATGGATCAGTCCAATTGATTAGACTATTACAACTCCACCCATAGAGAGCCTCAAATTAACTCATATTCAAGGACTCCTGATACCCATTATTATAATAAAACTCTAGCAATGGAATATTTTCATATTCCCAATTTTCCATCAGTTAATTGGAATATTAGAGTTCTTACATTTTCTAATTAATTAAGCAAATAAGAGGGTGGTGGGACCCATAAACCCCTTAGATGAATAAAATCCACTTTTTATGTGTGTATGTGGGATATTAGATAGTAGATCTTCATTATGGAGTAGTGGAGGAGTTTGTTAATGAAGGAAGAGTGGAGATCATGGATCGTTAATGAGAATATCATGGAGATAGTGGAGGAAGTCAAATAATATCATGGAGCCATAAAAGTAAGATCATAGAGCAATGATGATGAAATAGTGGAGGAATTGGTGCATTAAATGCACACATGATGGAGAGAGTGGAAACTAAATGTAGATATGGTGGAGATCATGGAGAGACAATGCAGTCTTCATGGAGGCTAGTGGCCACATATGCAGCGCATTTATGAGGTGGGTCAAGGCTAGGGAAGGCTCAAAAAGAATAAAAGGAAGATGAAGGAAGAAATAGAGGGCAGTTTTTAGATTTAGATTTTAGATCTGGATTTTTCATTTGACATTTCTATGCATGCTTCAGTTGCTTAGCTAAGCCTGCAGTGTTTCTTAGCACATGGGTGTTTTCGAGCCAAAATGTCACCCTTACCCACGAGGGACTTCGATTTCCTACTCCGGGAAGGTTTCTTGAGCTACCATAAATTATCAAGAATTGGTGCCACATTCAACCTGTCTCTACAACACATTCAATCTCATGAATGACACTTTCCTACTTGAGGGTTTGAGAGGAGGAGGTTGTTTCTAGCATTTAAACTAGTAAACCAGTCGGGGATTCATCATTTCACCTTGTGCTTCAAGGTCAGTATTCCAGGAGCATAATATTCATATCTGGAATCATGCCATTAGTTTATACCTCCATGCGGAAACAGTTCCCTCAAAAATTGCACAGTTTGGTCTTGTAGATCTTAAGGAGGAAAGAAGTTTCCATTATTTCAATGGAAATCCTATGAGGGATCAACCCCTCACCTTGTTGAGCTTATTTCCATAATTTTGGAGCTTTATTGCAGCATCTAGCATCAGGATATAGCTTTAGTTTCCTTGACATCTCAGTTTATTCCAATTGTTGTGTATTCAGCAACTGCATCTAGTGGAGGAGGAAGGAGGAACTAGATCTCAAACTTCTAGCTTGGAGATCTGGAGGAGGGATCAACCCTTCTTGCATTGATATGATTTCATATCATTGTAGCCATATTATCTTCATTTCATGAAGTAGATATTCATACCCAACAGTTGTTTGTTGCAGGCCCTAAGAGGGTGATTTTCTAAGTTTTTCCAATCTCGAAATCCTTTCTAGGTTATATTGGGTATTCATCATAGAGCTTGGATCTAAAATCTCGTCATCATATGAGCTCTAGAATTACCAGGTCTACACTTATATTTTGAGCCAAAAATTTCAGTCCCGACATTTGTAGCAGGGACAACGTAGTATAACCTTCAGGAGTCTAGTATTTACGTAGTGCCTTTGAGGAGAGGGCTTCAGGATCATTATAGCCTACTTTTTTCACTTAAGTGTTTCATATTTTTAGCACTGTTGTACATTATATTCCACCTCCTATTTAATAAAATGGCTCAGCTATTCTGCATATTTTAATGGTGTATTTAGTTTCTTTTTTCATTTCTGCACTTTCCATTTATTGTGTTTCTATAGTCATGTCTTTTCCATTTTGGAATATTACAGTGGCATCAACGCATGATATTTGGCTTAGATTGTGGTTATGTAATATCCCCAAATTAGGACTGCTAGCTAGGCATGTCTGAAAAACACATTTTTTCAGAAATGGC
Organism: Pinus albicaulis; assembly: GCA_034641835.2. Classification (NCBI taxonomy): domain Eukaryota; kingdom Viridiplantae; phylum Streptophyta; class Pinopsida; order Pinales; family Pinaceae; genus Pinus; species Pinus albicaulis. The sequence goes on from JAXQQM020066215.1 coordinate 39,550, forward strand.
GGCTACAAAATTAAAAATTATCCTTTGGATACCTTAGATATGATAATCTAAGACCTAAATCCAAGAGTAGATCTGAAACAAATCAAACTAGGTGGGTTAAATAGATCTCCCAGACCTAGTAAGGCTCAAAAACTGCCCAAAGAAGGGATTGCAGCAATACAAAAGAAAACTGCCCATAAAATAACACAGTTTTAGATAGAAGTAGCAAGAGACCAATATGATAGCTCAAAAATAGCTTATACAATGGTAAATCAGATTTAAAATGTGGCCCAATCAATGTACAAGAGAGAGATGGAGAATTTTATGAAGAAAAACCCTCTAAAAGAGGTGTTGCAACAATATATTTCACTGCAAAGCCTTGAAAAAATTATTTTTATGAGTAAAAAATAGTTGTAGGTTACAACTCAAATCTAGGATAGATTTGTATACAAAATATTAGATCTATATCAAATCTGTATGCTAGATTGTCTCTATTTTACATACCCCTTGGGGTTTTCAACAAAACATGAAGCATAGAGTAATTATGAGATCTCATGCGTAGATCCGTAACTTCGTAGAATTTCTAAAGATTATGTTATTTCAAATCGAACTTCTTTGGGGCCGAGAAAGGTAGAGTCTAGGGTAACATCAAACCACGCTTAATCTAGTAGCTAGCCCTACTAGACGGAGAGTGGCTCTCTCCCTTGTCAATCCTTGTGCCAGTGCAACAATATTGAGAAGCTTGAGATGACTTGAAATAAAGGCTGATTTTTAGGCTAGGTATATATGTGTGCATATTTTTGTCAGATTTTTGGGGTTCTTTTGGAATCAAAGGGAATTGTATTTTTAGTCCGAGAAATGATCAGTTTTGCAGAGGGCTGAATGGGGCAACAAAGGCAATTGTTCTGATGCTTCGAATTGAATGAAATGGATAGCTCAGACTAGGGAGGAGTTGAAGAGGGCAAGAGGATTTCAAGAATCCTCTTCGGACAGTTGAAAACATGGAAAATTAAACAAAACTCAAGGTAGAGCACTACAAATCTAATGAATTCCACCTTTAATACTTGTTTGTTTAATTTAAGAAGAAAGGAGAAGGGAAATGATACACATGAAACATCAGTAAACTTACAATCACAGAGAGAAACAAACCATCAAAACATAGAGCCACATGGATCCCAAAGAGTGCTGCAAACCCTGGTCTATTCCTTTGCCAAAATGCAGAGATGAAATGTACAATGAAGCTCAAAGCAATCCCAAGTGTCCAACCCTGAAAATGACTGAAGAACTACAAGATATAGACAAGCATAACTCATCCCCATGCCTCTAGGGGTCGAGCTCACTATTTTAGGAGCTGTTTCAACAAGATCTAAACTAAGAACTGGAAAATAGGCAGTGGAACAGCTTGCCTCTATAAGATAGGAAACTGATTCATTCAGTTACAATTCACTTTTTTGGTGAATGAATCTACTTACATAAGTCAAAATTAGTCAAAATTACATAAAAAACATGAAATTACATCAATTTACATAAAGATATTTAAATTTGGAGATAAAAAAGTCAAACTGGCCAAAGCTAGGCGAAAAACTGAGTTACTGAGTGAAAACTAGGCCAAAATTCCCAATGCGCCGCGCCTGAAATCTCTATGCGTCACGCCACTTTGGAGCTGATTTTGAGGGCCTTCCTAGAGTCCAAATTGAGAGCAAGATAGCACGTTGGAAATATCTACCTGTATAATTTCCAACCCAAGTGGAATTTCTAAATTTGGTTGCCATTTTCCCCTCCAAAAATGAGTTTTCCCAACACTGCTTCCTGTGTGTCCAAAAGAGGGCAGAAAGGTCATTTTTAGGGTGTTTTTGACCCTTAAGGTAACCCAAAACTTGTCAAAATATTTAGGTAATGGGTAGGCATGCATAAATTTTGATGAAAAATCCATAAATACAAATTTTTCTTCAAGAGGAGCTGCCAATTATAAGCGCGCGCCAAGTGGCGCGACGCGTCGGGTAGGAAAATTTGTGTTAAGGCCAAAAAAATCAAAATTAACAAAATGTTTCCCAAATTTCTTGAAATTTGGGCCGAATGTCCACCATCAACTTCTATGCTAAGCCAAAGAAGCCTCAGCCTAAATTTGGAGTCTATCATGCCTTTTGCGATGCTTTAATGCTCTCTTTAGCTTTGCCTTCAGGATCTTGATTCGCACCTTGCAAACATGATTCCTCGCCAAATAATTATTCTTCATGTGCCTGAGCATGTTCTTTTCCTTGTTGGCCTTCTCCAACAGCTTCTCCAGATGAATATTGACCCTCTCAAGCCAAGTCTCTCTATCAGCCTCAATCTCTCACTCAATGGATGTCATCTCGATTTGACTTCTTTGGGCAGCTTGCCAGTCTTCACGGATGTTTTGCAACTCCATGATTGTTTGCTGATATTCCAACTGTTTGTTTCTCTGCTCAAGGTATTTTATAATCCATTGGTCTCTTTGCAATTTTATGTTCAAAGTGTCTATCTCCGCCTTCTGCTCCTGAATAGTCTCTCTCAACTTTGAGCTTGGAGAGCTCAAATCCTCATCAATGAGTATGAAACCTGTATCTTGGTCTCCTGAAGGCCCCTCATCCTACATGGGCCTCTTACCTCTGTCCTATACCTGTACCTGTGCTGCTGATGATGGAAGCGAGACCCCTTCCACCCCAGGTGGAGATAATACTCGTCGGGCTGCTGCAAATAATCCTCTAGTGCCTCTCTGATAAGTGACATACATCGGCACACTAGTAGTCTCTGTCTCCTAACCTCCATGCTGATATGAAGGTTCACCTACATCATGAAAAACCTCTGAAGGAACCTAAGGAGCTATGAAGAAAAAATTAGAAATTAAATCCTCCCATGAAATACCCCACAAGCCGAGTTGATGCATAACCACGATCTTAATGAGTGCATAGTGATAAATAATGTTGTACTGCTGCTCAGAGTTTTCCTTTGCATGAGAGTGGTCATTCTCTTGATGTTCCAACACATGAAATAAGGGAGGTTCATCATCCTCACCCTGGTGAAATGCATCAATAACCTGATATGATAGGCATAGAGGCGTGAAAACCGGCCCTCACAACTGAAATATATGATAATGAGTTTCATCATAGGCGCATAGGAATCCTTTAGGAATCAGAAAGGAAACACTCTGCTGAGTTGTTTCACAAAGCTAGGCCTGATATATGGTTCATAATGCACTCTGTCCACCTGATGTCTTTTGTTCCATTTTTCACCAACATTTGGTATTCTGGTTGCTTGAGAAATAGTTTCCGGTGTTAAAGTGAATGTTACATCAGCAAGGGTGACCTGACCATCATGTAAATGCAATACAAACAAATGATCCAACTCCTGATGATAATGGATCCTAGCAATCATTTCACAAAATTGATAACATGACTACTGTTGAAAACATGCTATGGCAAGTGGACAAGCTTGCAATTCAGCCAATGAGGTGGGCTCCTCTCTCACATGTCTGCCACCCTTATGAGGCCTTCTAGGTGCATGTAGTTTAGTGGTGGAATCACTTTCTCGGTCATAGGATGTATCAGTATCTGTCTCCATGTTGTCCAAGGTCTATGCAAGGTCTATGTTGAATTGGATAGATGAAAATGAGAATTTTGGTGCTTTTGTTTTAGTGCCAAATGTATGGTAGTATGGGAGGGACTGTGGAAAAATAGGGCAGTGGGGACAATGAACTTTAATCAAGTGATATTTGAAGTGTAAGGACAACCACTTAACTTCTTGGGAAAACTGGGGGTTTGGGAAATTTTACAAGTGGGATGGGAAAATGAGAATGATAGGAAATGAAATGACTTAGGGATAGGGAAATAGGCTTAGGAATGAGTGACTTTAGGGATGTAAGAGGATAGGGGATGGACTGTAGTGATAAGATAACAGTGAGGGGGAGGAAAAACAAGGTGAGGAATGAAAGTATTTGGCCCAAAACAAGTTTCAAAACCTTAAGGAATCATATTCTCAACAAGATAATAGGGTTTAGTTTTTGTATTCAAATTCTCATAATCAATCTCATAATCAACACCAAGCACGATTTATGAGCAATAGAGGAGTGGCTTTGACTTACTCGAACAAGGAGCAACCGAGAAAATTTGATGTTTGAGAGGAATGGAAATTTTTTTGTGTTCCAGCCCAATGCGGCACGCAACCAACCCAGTGCGCTGCGCCCCTCCAATGTGCCTACACCGGTTAAAAATTATCCTTAGGAAACTTTCTCGATGCGCTCGCATTAATTTCCTGATGCATCGCGACACTCTGCCTAGTGATTCACGTCGCAACTTCACAGAACCCTCGACCTCCAAACAATTGCTTCGCTCCTCCACAATTTTCGTTCACTCATTGCCTCATGCAAATGAATCTTCGAAAACATGAAAATATATTTTATGCCAAATATTTTAATTTGTGCTTTTGAAACCCACTTTGTAATGTTTGCAACTTGACATTTCACTTTAAAACTCGTTTTGTTTCCTTATGGATTTTGAACCGAATAATGAGCGTATGTCTCAGTTTCAGGAATGAATGGCATGTTGATGTGGAGTTTTTGGCAAAAGAGACCAGGGTTGGGCTTGAAGTATTATTAAAACTGAAAAACTTGAAAATTACATTGCATTTGTTACAAAAAGATGAAATAGACTGATTTTTCTTCAAAACAGAGTTTTGAAGAAAAAATATTATCAAGCATTATGATGATGAAATTTTTGCACTAAAACCTTATTTGAAGCTTCCTCATGTGCCTTCTGACTATTATTAGGCAATTTTAGACCTGATTAGCTAAACCCTAGAGCTAATGAGACTAAAAATCCTAAAATGACTTATTGCCAACATTGAGACCAAACATGACTGTACATGATTTTAATGAATAGAAATAGGCCAGCAGGTACAATACATGAGGGATATGAGTGAGAAGCCTACCGTCAGAGGATCCATGCTCCTAATGGAATGCAGCTGACTGAACTGAGTGAGACACCTAAAATGAAATGCAACAAGAGAAATTTGATCTCTGACAGAGGGATGAAGATACCAACTCTAACATTGGCTCCAATGGGGATGGTAGCTCCTAGAAGGTGCCAAGAACTATAGATTTCTGGGAGAGTAGGCAGTGCCTTCGTCCATTGGGCTATGGAGTCAATAACTTCGACAAACCAACACAAGACTCTTGACTCATTTTATTGACTGAAAATTGACTCAAACCGACTCAATTTTGAAACCAAAAATGACTGAAAGACTTGACTCAACAAACTCAAACCAAAGCTGAAATCAATCTTCAGAGTTATATCCTTCACCTCGGGCCCCAAACTGAAGGAATGACGACAGTGCACACTTGCAATGAAACTGAAACAAACCGGTATGTACAGTGAAAATGTAAAACAGCAGAAAACATTTCAGAAATGATACCGCTTGAGCAGCCGACCATTGACCGGCCCTCTTGGATAATCTTCCCCATTCATCTCCTTCAAAAGAAAAGCATTTTGACCTCGATATGCAGCAATTTTGAAGGGTCCTTTCCAGAGATTTTCGAACTTACCATGCTTACCTTTTTCCTCGTTTCTTGCATCCCATTTCAGCACCACTTCTTCCAATTGAAAATTGCCTGCTTTTTCTTTTCTGTCATATATTTTCTTAATTCTCTCTTGTAGCTTGAAAGTGTTATGAAAAACCTCCTCTCTATTCTGCTGTAAATGGATCATTTGGTTTATTCTCCTTTGCATATGATCATCTTCACTACCAGCTTCATGCAAAAGTTTGACCACTGGAACTGCGAGAGAGGTAGGAAATACTGTGTCAACACCATATACTAGCTCAAAGGGGGACATACCTATAGATTTCGTCTGACTCACTCTGTCAACTTCTTATGCCAACTTTTCTTGTTTATTTCCAGCAGTTTTTTGATAATGTTGACCAAAGATTTATTCAAGGACTCGACCAATCCGTTGCCTTGTGGATGATAAGCGGTTGAGTGCCCCAAAGTGATTTGGTACTTATCACAAAACTCATTCATTCATTTTGATTTGAAAGCTGCTGCATTATCAGTAATCAACTTATTTGGACAGCCAAAACGAGACAAAATATTATTCTCAAGAAATGAAATTATTACCGAATCTGTGGCTTGCCTGGTGGGAATCGCTTCAATCCATTTAGTGAAATAATCCGTGGCTGTGAGGATCCACTTATGCTGAGCTGAAGAAGCGGGATGGATCTCGCCAATGAAATCCAAACCTCACTGCTGAAAAGGAGCACTTACTTCAATGGGATTAAGTGGCAAAGGCTACAATTTTTTCCTCCCTTCAAAAATATAACATTCATGACATCTTTTAACAATTTTGTACACATTAGCAAAAAGAGTCGCCCAATAATATCCTGCTCTCAAAATTTTGTTGGTCGTTGTTTTCCAGAAAAGGTGACCTCCGCAATCTCCCTTATGAAAATCTTCCATAACCTGTTTTGCTTCTTCTTCCACCAAACAATTTAGCAAAACACCACCGAGATCTTTCTAATAGAGTGCATTATTCATAATACAAAACTTGGCAGCCTTCAATTTCAAAGTCCTACTTTTTTTTTTAGCCATGCCTGGTGGTGGTGACAAATTTTGGAGCACATATACAATATCCGAATACCAAGGAGAAAGAACAAAGATTTCCGATACCTGAATTAGCGAACTTTCTTCATTTTCCTCGGACATAGCAGCAATGAGATTAATGTCCAAGGCATGCAAATTTGACTCAGCCATTATCTTAGCCAGCCCTTGTCCTTTGATAAGCTTTGTAGGCTTTATCTCCACATCATACTCCAATAAGGCAGCAATCCATTTGCCTCGTCTCCCTTCTGGATCTGTTTGCAATAAAACATCCTTAACAATAGCATTAGGAACATAAGCAAGAATGTGAGAATGAAAAATATATACTCGAAAATCTTTCAACGCTTTCACTAAGGCAAGAGCTTGCTTTTCAATAATGATATACTTTAAGGTTGCATCTCTTATGGTTCGGCTGAAAAAAGCAATTGGTTTTTCAAGCATCAATACTATTGCCATAGTATGATCCGAGGCAAATGAAAACAAAATAAAATCCTGAGTATAGTCCGGGCTGATAAAAATCGGAGCTGAAGAAAGAGCCAATTTCACTAAATTGAAAGACTTTACTGCCTCCTCAGTCCACTTCATTACACTATATTTCTTGAGCATGTTTGTGATTTCCCTTAAATGTTCTGCAAGATTAGGCACAAAGCGGTGTAAGAAATTCATCTTACCATTGAATGATTGGATCTCCTTTTTGTTTTGGGGAAGATCAATTTGCTGAATAGCTTCTACTCGAGTTGGATCAATACGTATGCCATCCTTTGAGATAATATGACCAAGAAGATTGCCCTCATCCATGGAAAACAAACTCTTCTTCGGATTGAGAGGCACACCATATTTTCTACATCACTGAAAAACAATATTCAAATGGTAAAGGGTCTCTTCATCTGAATTAGAAAAAACTGTCAAATCATCAAGATACACAACTAGAAAAACATCCTTCTCATTTGAAAATGCCATATCCATTGCTCGCTGAAAGGTCGCACCAGCATTCTTCAAACCGAAAGACATTTTAGCATAATAGAAAGTTCCCCACGGGGTGGTGAACGCTGTTTTGTCTCTATCATCCTCATGGACTAGAATTTGGTTATAACTGGAATAACCATCGAGTAGCGACATACGAGATGCTCCAACCACTCGCTGAAGTATGTGATCCATTTTGGGCAATGGATAATTATCTTTCAAAGAGACCTTATTCAAATTCCTAAAATCAATGCACAAACGAATCTCGCCTGTTTTCTTGCGTACGGGCACAAATTAGAAATCCAATCTGAAAATCTTATGGGAACGATGATACTAGCCTTGTACAACTGATTCACTTCCTTCTCTATTGAGGGAAGCAACTTTGGATTTATTCTTCTCAACTTCTGCCTGAAGGGCTTTTGATTAGGCTTGATCGGAATGGTGTGCTGAATTATGTTTGTGTCGTATGTCTTCAAATCTGAATAGTCCCAAGCAAATACATCAGCAAAAGAAGACAACAAACTGATATACTTAGCTTTTACCTGTAGTGGCAATGCTTTGGACAATTTCACCATTTTTGGATTTTCAGCTGATCCAATGTTCACATCCTCAACTCCTTTTTCGGTTAGCCGCAAGGTTGGTTTTCGAGCTACGTCATCTTGATCGAAAAGCTCCTCTAAAGGTATTAGACCTTTAGGAATGACATTATCCTTCAGCTGCAAAACTTCCATCTGATTTATTTGCACATCAACCCCACCATCATCATGTTCCACATCAATAGAAGTGTCTTTGAATTTACCTTCATTTTGCAGAAATTCATCATCTTGAAACACTTGCCAATACCTTTGATTGTCTGGGATAGTCGGACGATGCTTCACATGAATTTCAAATTTGTTACTTGAGTTCATCGGATTTTTCAAATCACTTGCTGCCTTTGCAAGTGCATCTGCAATACCATTCTGAATACGAGGGACACAAGTCAAAGTATAATATGAAAACAATATCAAGATATCTAGAACTGCATTTCGGTAAGCCCGCATTCGAGGATGCTTAGCATGGTATTCACCTTTCACTTGCTTGATAACCAACTCGGAGTTGCCATACACTGCAATCCTCTTAGCATTCAACTTTCTAATAATTTTCAGACCAGCAATTAAAGCTTTGTATTCAGCGTCATTATTTGAACAATCAAAAGCCAATTTATAAGAACAGACCCTTACATTACTCGGCACTTTGTTTGGGGCGGAAAAAGGGCTGCGTACCCAAATGCCAATTCCAGCACCATCATTTCCTACTGCACCATCAAAATCCATGGTCCATAAACCATATTCATCCTCTTCCAAGTGCTGAAATTCTGTTTGCTCTGTTATTTCTGCTTGCTGTCCATTAAATTTTTGCTGCTGTCGGAAAGCTGATTGCTCAGCGGTACTTTCAAGTTTTTGTCTCTCTTTCTGTAAGACCTCTCTGAAATTCTCAGTGATTTCTGGAATGTCTTCTACTTCAACTAATTTTCTATTTACATCATTGAAACTATCTGAATACAAAACAAATGATTCTAAATCTGTATGTACATAATTGATTGGATGATTTACTGGTTTCTCCTTGCTGGTGATCATATACTTCATCTTTTGCTGCCGATATAATTTCCTCAACTGACCGAACACAGGAATAGTAGCATAGGAGAAATCAAGTTGAAATTTCCCCTTAATTTTCTCTCCCCAAGATCTAGAAAGAAGCATGCCAGATCTAGGAGGAATATCTGCCACAACCACATCCATCAAAACATTTTTAGTAGGAATCTGATCCAAACTGACCACCAAATCTTTGATAAGCCCAATGCATCTTACTCTACTAGAATCGAAAGAATAAAGATCATGATACTTTCTAGTGATATCCAATCCCAATTTCTCCATGATTGCCCTAGGCATGAGATTATGAGAGGCTCCAGAATCAAACATAGCATTGTGTAACACATAATCATGCAATCTAAGGCTGATATAAAAAGGAGGCACATCACTATCTGGAGACTCACCATCCAATGCTAGACCAAAAATCAACTCAGGTTGATCATCTTCCACATTTACCATATCAGACAATGGATCTAAGTTTAAAATCTTAGACACCTGACCCTTATAGTTGCTGTTCTTCATCAATTTATTCAAAGGAATGGATACTTTTAACTTAGAAATTTCATTTTCTAAGTTAAAAACTGAAATTCTCTCTACCTCTTTAGCTGGAACATCCTTATTTTCAGTTTTCTCCTTTGATACAATTGGCTGATTGGATCTTTCATTTGCTGATGGGGATTTGCTAGTAGTGGGATCAGCTATCTCTTTTCCCTTCTTCTGCACAACGGGTGAATCATTCTTTGGTGTTGAAACTTCCTTTCTCTTTTGAATTGGATTAATAGATACATCTCTGTTTCTGAGTGAATATTGTCGCTGCTGGGTTGTCAAGGCATTCATATATCCCCTTTGATACTCATCAGACTCTTCTTCAAGAGTTGTCTCATTTGCCAAGATGAAATCCTCGTATTTTTGTGTAGCTGAGTTTTCGGAATACTCCTCATCTTCAGTGATAAAAATTGGCATATCATCAGGTGTAAAGAAATGATTCTCTTCTCCAATTACATTCTCCTCACCATCTGATTCCAGACCAACAAAATTCTGCTGTAAGGGTGTCTTCACTTGCTGTTGTACTGTCGATTCTTGTGCTCGTTTCTCTCTTTGCTTGATTCTGAATTGCGGTTGCTGCTGGCCACAAAAGTTAGGAATTCTGATCTGCGGTTCAGGATTATCAAGTGTTAATATTTCAAACATCTTTTCCATCTTCCGAAGCATTTGATCTGACGTGGAAACCTCTTCCTTTATTTCTACTTTCTTTTCAGCTCTCATTCTAGCTCTCCTGGCATTCAAATTATCTTCAACGCGGACTGCAATTTTCTGCATATCCTCTAAAGTGCCTAGATTTCTTTCCTTCAATTGATAAGCCATGTCAGGATCGAAACCATCTGGAAATTTAATCAAAGATGACCCCCTAGGTGGCTTTATATCATCAGGAATTGCATTGTAAACAGTATTGAATCTAATACAATAATCTTGGATAGACTCACCAACATTCCGCTTGATATTGTCATATTCAGAAATAATTGATAGAGGGTCTTTCTTCACTTCCCATCGATCCAAGAATTGTCTCTAAAGATTAGGTAGTGTAGCAATACTTCTAGGTGGCAAATCTCTGAACCACTTTCTCACTTCTCCTCCAAAGGTTTGTACAAAAAATCTCATTCTCACATTTTCTGCATCAATCTCATGAAGGTCAAAGAAATCTGACATTATATCCACATGTTGCTGAGCAGTGACACTTTGAGGAGTGCCATCGAACAATGGAATTTTTCTTTGATAATCTGCGGGCATGTCATCTAAGTTTTGAGGCAACACGAGAGGTGCAAATCAGGCAGCCATTGCTCTGGGTGGATTTACAACCGGTCTTGGGGATATAGGAGGAGTTGGGGCAGTTGATGTACGAGGTGTATGTGGTGTGGATGGAGGCGATACTACTGCAGATTGTTGATCAAAGATAGATGGTTGCACGGGAATGGTAGGAATGAAAGGAGGCTCGGTTGGAATTTGTGAACCAGATGTAACTACGGATGACCCAAGAGTTGCAGATGCAGACTCTATGAACTCAGGAATTTTTGTTGCCACAATGGAAATTTGAATATTCAAGATGTAACTGTCAATGGATCTATTAGCCTGTTCAATTTCAAGATATTTGATAAACTCTGGATTTATGGCAGTAGAACCAATAGCACTTTCAGACTTAGTCTCAAACAACGACAACTTAAATTGTTCGTCAAACTCAAGATCTTCAAGATACTCAAAAACAGCGGGACATGAATGAGATTTGAACACAGGAATCACAGGACTTTCTCGACGAAGGATTCTCAAAATAAGATTGGGATTTTCATACACAAGAGGTGGATCGGGATCCGGATTTGCTCTGGTATGTCGTATGGAAGCCAGTGTGTTGAATTATTTTCAAAAATCAAATGGAAAAAACCAACTTGTTCAGCTTATCAAATTCTAAACTCATCATCCAAAAGTCTAGAATGATCTGATGTACTGGGGAAATTTTCAAGTCAAATGTTACATTCACAAACTAGACCGGAGATTGACTGAAGCAACGTTTATCTAATTTCGCTAATGCAAAGCAAGAGCGTTTCGAAGGCTACCCGACATAACTTCAAGCTCCGTCTGTAGCTTATAAAACGAATAAAACTAATAAGCAAACCATTATTCTTACCCAGTATGGTCGCCACTATGTTATTGCCTAAATCTACCTCAGGCTGAAAGAAGGTAGAGTCTAGGGTAACATCAAACCACGCTTAATCTGGTAGCTAGCCCTACCAGATCAGGAGAGGGATCTCTCCTTGTCAATCTCACAAAAATGATCAGTGAGGCTTGAGATGACTTGAAATAAAGGCTGATTTTAGGCTAGGTATATATGTGAAAGAGTTTTATTTGATTTTGGGGGTTTTTGTTGGAATCAAAGGGAAAGGCAGATTTTGGGTCCAGGAAATGATCAGTTTTGCAGAGGGCTGAATGGGGCAACAAAGGCAATTGTTCTGATGCTTCGAATTGAATGAAATGGATAGCTCAGACTAGGGAGGAGTTGAAGAGGGCAAGAGGATTTCAAGAATCCTCTTCGGACAGTTGAAAACATGGAAAATTAAACAAAACTCAAGGTAGAGCACTACAAATCTAATGAATTCCACCTTTAATACTTGTTTGTTTAATTTAAGAAGAAAGGAGAAGGGAAATGATACACATGAAACATCAGTAAACTTACAATCACAGAGAGAAACAAACCATCAAAACATAGAGCCACATGGATCCCAAAGAGTGCTGCAAACCCTGGTCTATTCCTTTGCCAAAATGCAGAGATGAAATGTACAATGAAGCTCAAAGCAATCCCAAGTGTCCAACCCTGAAAATGACTGAAGAACTACAAGATATAGACAAGCATAACTCATCCCCATGCCTCTAGGGGTCGAGCTCACTATTTTAGGAGCTGTTTCAACAAGATCTAAACTAAGAACTGGAAAATAGGCAGTGGAACAGCTTGCCTCTATAAGATAGGAAACTGATTCATTCAGTTACAATTCACTTTTTTGGTGAATGAATCTACTTACATAAGTCAAAATTAGTCAAAATTACATAAAAAACATGAAATTACATCAATTTACATAAAGATATTTAAATTTGGAGATAAAAAAGTCAAACTGGCCAAAGCTAGGCGAAAAACTGAGTTACTGAGTGAAAACTAGGCCAAAATTCCCAATGCGCCGCGCCTGAAATCTCTATGCGTCACGCCACTTTGGAGCTGATTTTGAGGGCCTTCCTAGAGTCCAAATTGAGAGCAAGATAGCACGTTGGAAATATCTACCTGTATAATTTCCAACCCAAGTGGAATTTCTAAATTTGGTTGCCATTTTCCCCTCCAAAAATGAGTTTTCCCAACACTGCTTCCTGTGTGTCCATTACATGGCAAGTAAAACTCATTAACAGTAAGGCAGTGCTAAGTGTTAAAAAATTGTCGAAAACTTGTCAAAATATTTAGGAAATGGGTAGGCATGCATAAATTTTGATGAAAAATCTAGAAATAAAATTTTTTCTTTAAAAGGATCCGGCTTGGAGTAAGTGTGCGCTAAGTAAGCTACTATTTAGCAGGAAAATCTGTGTTAAGGCCAAAAAATTCGAAATTGACAAAATGTTTCCAAAATTTCTTGAAATTCGGGCTGAATGTCCACCATCAAGCGCTATGCTAAGAAAAATAATATTTGGCCAAAATTTTGAGTCTATCATGCCTTTTGCGATGCTTTAATGCCCTCTTTAACTTTTCTTTCAGGATCTTGATTCACGCCTTGCAAACATGATTCCTCACCCAATAATGATTCTTCATGTGCCTTAGCATGTTATTTTCCTTTCTATCCTTCTCTAACAGATTCTCTAGATGAATATTGACCCTCTCAAGCCAAGTCTCTCTATCAGCCTCAATCTCTCGCTCAATGGATGTCATCTTGGTTTGGCTTCTTTGGGCAGCTTGCTGGTTCTCACGGATGTTTTGCAACTCCATGATTGTTTGTTGATATTCCAACTATTTGTTTCAATTCTTCAGGTAGTTTATAATCCATTTGGCTCTTTACAACTTGACGGTCAAGGTGTCTATCTCCGCCTTCTGCTCCTGAACAGTCTCTCTCAACTTTGAGCTTGGAGAGCTCAAATCCTCATCTTTGAGTATGAAACCTGTATCTTGGCCTCTTGAAGGCCCCTCATCCTGCATGGGCCTCTTACCTCTATGTTGTACCTGTACCTGTTCTTCTGATGATGGAAGAGAGACCCCTTCCACCCCAGGTGGAGATAATACTCGTCGGGCTGCTGCAAATAATCCTCTAATGCCTCTCTGATAAGTGACATACATCGGCACACTAGTAGTCTTTGTCTCCTGACCTCCATGCTGATATGAAGGTTTTCCTGCATCATGAAAAACCTCCGGAGGAACCTGAGGAGCTATGAAGAAATCATTAGAAATGAAATCTTCCCATGAAATACCCTGCAAACCGAGCTGATGCACAACCACGATCTTAATGAGTGCATAGTGATAAATATTGTTGTACTGCTGCTCAGGAGTTTTCCTTTGCACAAGAGTGGTCATTCTCTCGATATTCCGACACATGAAATAAGGGAGGTTCATCATCCTCACCCTGGTAAAATGCATCAATAACCTAATATTATAGGCATAGAGACGTGAAAACCGGCCCTCACAACTGAAATATATGATAATGAGTTTCATCAAAGGCACATAGGAATCCTTTAGGAACCGGAAAGGAATCACTCTGCTAAGTTGTTTCACAAAGCTAGGCCTGATATATGGTTCATAATGCACTATGTCCGCCTGTTGTCTTTTGTTCCATTGTTCTCCCACATTTGGTATTCCAGTTGCTTGAGAAATAGTTTCTGGTGTTAAAGTGAATGTTACACCGGCAAGAGTTACCTGATCATCATGTAAATGCAACACAAACAAACGACCCAACTCCTGATGATAATGGATCCTAGCAATAATTTCACAAAATTGATAACATGACTGTTGTTGAAAATATGTTATGGAAAGTGGACAAGCCTGCAATTCAGCCAATGAGGTGGGCTCCTCTCTCACATGTCTGCCACTCTTATGAGGCTTTCTAGGTGCATGTAGTTCAGTGGTGGAATCACTGTCTCGGTCATAGGATGTATCAGTATCTGTCTCCATGATGTCCAAGGTCTATGCAAGGTATATGTTTTCTTGTATGAGAATTTTGGTGTTTTTGATTGGATTGCCAAATATATGGTAATATGGGAGGGAATATGGAGGAATGGGGTAGTAGGAACAATGAACTTTTATCAAGTGAAATTTTCCTTTTGAAAACTGTGATTTGATAAGTTTAGGGACAAGGGACAGCCACTTAACTTCTTGGGATAAACTTGGAGTTTGGAAAAGTTTACAAGTGGGATGGGGATAATGAGAATGGTAGAGAAATGAGTGCCTTTAGGGATTTAAGGGGATAGGGGATGGAAAAACCAAGGTGGGGAATGGAAGTGTTTGACACAAAAACCAATTTAAAACCCTAAAGGAGGCAATTCGCAACAAGATAATAGGGTTTGAGTTTTTGCATTTAGATTCTCATAATCAATCTCATAATCAACACCAAACATTTGTTATGGCAATTACAAGGTCACATAGACTTACTTGGAGCATGAGAGACCGAGTCGTTTTGGAGTTTTTGAAGAAATGGCAAAAATTTGTGTTCCAGCCCAATGCGCCGTGCAGCCAACCTAGTGCGCTGCACACTTCCAATGCACCGCGCAGGAGAAAAACTACACACAGGAAAATGACCCTATGCGATGCACATGCATGATGCGTCGCGCCAGCTGTCCAATGCGTCGCGCTTGGAAACTTGACACAGTCCGACCTCCAAAAAATTGCTTCGCTCCTCTCAACTCTTCTCTTTCTCACTACTGTCTCTTTGGTATGCAAATGGAGTGTTGAAACATAAAATCATATATATACCACATATTTTGATTTTTCATTTGAGCAAACCCACTTTGTAATATTTGTAAAACTTGACATTTCGCTTTAAACTCTGTTTTGTTTCCTTTGTGCTTTTGACTGAATAATGAGCTTCTTTTTGTCTTGCAGGGCAATGAATGGCATGGAGCTTTGGCAAAGGCGACCAGGGTTGTGAATGGAGAATTATTACAACTAAAAAACTTGAAAATTACATTGCATTTTTTACAAAAAGATGAAATAGACAATTTTTCTTCAAAACAGAGTTTTGAAGATAAATCATTATCAAGCATTATGATGATGAAAAATTTTCACTGAAACCTTATTTGAAGCTTCCTCACATGCATGCTAACCATTATTATGCATTTTGAGACCTAATTAACTAAACCCTAGACCTAATGAGACTAAAACCCTAAAATGACTCTTTGCCAACTATGAGACCAAACATGACTGTACATGATTTTAATGAACAGAAATAGGCCAGCAGGTACAAGACATGAGGGATATGAGTGAAAAACCCCTACCGTCAAATGATCCATGATCCTAACGGAATGCAGCTGACTGAACTGAGTGAGACACCTAAAATTAAATGCAACAAGAGAAATTTGATCTCTGATGGAGGGATGAAGATACCGACTCTGACAGGTCCAAATGGAATAGGTGGGTGGCCACCAATATCCATCTGGATCAATTGATGCTGAATTAATCCATAGAATTACATGTCTGCCTACCAAAGGATTTGATCCTATAGAAGACTTAAAAGGTAAAGCACAGGAGAAAGTTGTGGCTGATCAGATCAAGAAAAAATACAATGTCACAAGGAAGACCCGGGGCTTTGTAGTGGAGGAAATTAACTACCCCATTGTACTTTTTGGTACGATCATCTTCACCTGCAACATGATGCATAAATGTGGTCCCAAGGAGGTGCGTGCACATGTGAATGTGCTTGCCGACAGATGTGAAAAGGGCATAATTGACAATTGGTGCAGGTATCTATGCAAAGAATTCTTAGAGAATGTGCGTGAGGCATAGTAAGAAGCCGAGCCCTTCCAATATGTGTGGATCCTTCTATTAATTGTGCTAATTGGATGGATAACCAATGAAGATATGCATTTCTCAAACATTGAACCTAAGATGTTTGAAGTTGTGCGCTACGCAACACTATGGAACTCATCAAACTCGGTGCGCGCGAAGGAAAATAAAATATTTTTGGTTTTGTATGATGCCACCCTGAACCAAGCAATGCAGTCGAAGCCTCGACTGTCACCTACCCTATATGATCAATATAAGATGATAGTGGATTTCAAAGCCACATTTCATAATATTCATATTTGCGCAAAGGGCGATGTAGAGAGAGTATGGTACAAGCTGCCCTATTTGGTAACCGAGGATGATTTAGTGTGCATAACAACAGAGTGGTCACTGGCCTGGTTGACACGACCTACACCAATGAAGCATCACACCCCAACCATAAAATATACAGAGAAATCCACTAAAAAACCTGCAGAGATAGCTCTAGTGACAGTGTTAGAGAAGGTCACCGAGAAATCCAGAGAGAAGGAACCAACCCCTACTACAACTGGAGAAACTATTAACACAAAAAATGTACCCGAGAAGAAGAGATTTCTGACTAAGGAGATAGGCAAAGTTGATACATCTAGAGGCACTAAGAGCAACTCTTAAGCCGTTGGTGGATCACGCAAGAAGTAGAAAGGATCCTAGAAGGCAGGGCAGGAGGTCTTGACATTGACAGAGGATGACCTCAATGAAATTGTGAACACTCTCACATCTGCAACTAAAGATCACTGGATAGATATGGAAGTTCAATGCAAGTCTATGCTCGATATTGTACAAGTCAGAATGTAGGAATTAAAAGTTCAGGTGAGGTAGATTCAAGAGAGAGTGATTCAAGCGAGTCAGACCAGTGTGCACGTTACAAGCGTGCGACCGTTGGATGTTGATCTACCAGCATAAGGGGATGCACGATTTGTCAAAATCCCCTTGCTGGTAATACAGATGGATGCTAACCAGCATGTCAAATTCAGTGGTATAGGTGATGTGCATGTTAATCTTTCGGTGTTTCTGTTGAGTCTCAAATCTGCATCTTTCCTATACACCTTTCTAGATTTTTTCCATTTACCTGGACCTCCTAAGCCATCAATGTCATTTCATATTAATCATAAAATAGCATTTAAAGTGGTTTTTAACTATGTTTTGTGTCTGTTGTTTGAATTAGATTTTTTCTCATTGAACTGCGGAATCTTGTCACTTTCCGCAGCTGCTGCAACTTTCCGCAGCCATTTTGTTAAAGTCTATATTGCAGGTGTCTTCAGGCAAATCAAGCCACATGGGCAAGTTGGAAATGACATGGACATGGATCGAGTCCTATTGGTTCAGTCGAATTCACCTAAGAAGGCTGTGTTCAAAGGTAGTCAAGCGGTGGTCAACCGAAGAGTCCCACGGTGACAGAACTCTGTTTTTCATCACGTGAAGACTTACATGGCCGTTCCTAAATTGCAGGGGACATATCAACACCTATGAACTGCTCCATAAGCCGAATTTAACGACCACTCTCCATAGATTTAATCTTCACGGCAGCCATAATGCTAGATTTCTGGACGTGGTTGTTCACGTGTCTTGTATCAGCGCAGAATGTAGGAAATTGGTTATGTCATCCTCTGTTATAAATAATGCGTTCTCATATGCATAGTAGTTAGCTGCTGTAATGTAATTTTCTGGATAGAAAGCCCACTGTGCCGTGACATTATTTCTTTGTTATGACTGCATTTTAAATATATGAGAAGACTCTGTTCATAAGCATAATTCGTGTTTGATAGCTGCTTCCCAAGGATTGTGCAGAGGGCCCTTGCACACGCCGAGGTTTTGTGTATTATTGTATAGTTTCATGCTTTATTTCCTTATGTTCATTGTGCCATAGTCATTCACGTGTATATATTACATTTCTTATGGTATTAACGTTTTGTTTATGTTCATAATTTTTCATACTTTATACTGTTGTTAACTGATCAGTGTTTTGTTCCAGATTATAGTAGGCAGCCCGGGCATTTGCACATAGTTTTACAATGACTAATGACATGGAATCAATCTTGTCCTTCTGCTGATTTCTTTTTCTTAATTTTTAATTGCAGCATTCTTTTATTCATTTCAGTTTTGTACATTTTCTTTACTAGTTAGTTAGATATTAAACTGCTCATGTCATTATCAGTTACCTCCGAAAGCCATAGCGAGACTAATGGTGAGGGATTGAAGTATGAGTGTGTAGTTTGATATTAGTTTATTTTTCTGCAAGTTAGATATTAAATTGCTCATGTCATTATCAGTTACCTTCGAAAACCATAGCGAGACTAATGGTGAGGGATTGAAGTATGAGTGTGTAATTTGATATTAGTTTATTTTTTTGCAAATTAGATATCAGATTGCTCAAGTTGTTTATGATTACCTCCGAAAGCCATAGCGAGACTAATGGCGAGGGGTCAGAATATGAGTTGATGTAATTTGGTTTTAGCTTTACTTTGCTTGTAATTCTTGGATTTCTTTGAGTACAGTTTCTTTTGTATTTAGATAGCAGCAAGGGTAGTGAGTTTCATGATCAATAGTTCATTGTTTGTTTAACTAGTATAGCGGCACATTTTCATTTCTTTTAGGAATTAATTTTGTCATTGTATGTTTCAAAATCCTTTTGAAGTTTGAAGTTTGGGAAATCATTATAAAGGACATCATTGCCTTGAACATTCATAACCATACTTGTCTTTAGAATTTCCATCTCACATTAGGAAACCAACCAAGATAAATAAAAACCAAAAAACGAAAAAAAGTAAGAGATAGGTTATCTTGCACATATAGTGTGCCACACTTCGTCAGCTTACGAATCCTGGATTGACAAATTAATGTAGCAATTTAGGACACACTAAATTGACCAAACATTTTGGCGCCATTTCCGGGGAAGTGTAACTAGGTAGCCAATTTCTTAAAAAAAAAAGAAGGGAAAAATTGATAACTTCTTGAAGTATGCTCTCCTCTTGCACCTAGTGTGATCTGGAGGATCAGAAAAGAGAGTTATTGGTTCAATAATTTCTTAAGTATGCTCTCTTCTTGCACTTAGTGTGACCTGGAAGATTAGAAAGAGAATTATTAGCCCAACTTAAAAAATAAAAAATGACATGCATAGAGCAAGAGATTCTAGGGGAAGGTTTATAGCTAGAGCCAAGAGTTCAATTTTCACGACTCCATCTTTTACAAGGCATAGATAAGATTCACCACCATCTACCCCTAGCCTTAAGATTCTTGGAATTCAAGGAGCAGCTGAATTAGAAGATTCTCCTACACCATCTACCAAATCTCATTTAGAAGAGGACCCTTTCTTTACTTCTACAGGAGAATATATTGTAATTAAAGAAGTAGAATCACCTGAAGAAGAAAAGGAAGAGACTCCCTCTCATCCTCCCTTGATAGAAGAACCAGAGGAATTTGAGGACTCTAAAGAAACTATCATGGCAGAGGAAATAATAGATGGATTCGGAGGTAGAGGTAAAGGTAGAGGAGGAGGAAACAATGGAGACAACAATGGTGGAGGTGAAGGTAATAATGGAAGAAATAGGGAAGGAGACAACTTGTTTGGATTCCCTATAGTTGATGAGGAAACTCATACAACGATGAAAAACATTTCACCATCTGTCCTCCCCAACTTTTATGGATTGCGAAGTGAGGATCCTGAAACATTTCTGTTTGAGTTTGAAGTCGTGTGCCGAACCTATGACTATATGGAAGACTCTAAAAAACTCAAACTGTTTCCTTCAACATTGAAGGGAGCCACTTTGAAATGGTTCATGGGATTAGCCACTCAATCTATTAGGACTTGGAATGATATGAAACAAACATTTTTGGATAGATACTTGGACTATTGTATGCCCACCAATCACAAGGTTGAGGTATTCAAAATGATGCAAAAAGAAGATGAAAATTTGGAAGACTTACTTGAAAGATTTCAATACAACTTGAAAAGAGAAAAGATGAGCAACTTAGATGATGAAAACTTGAAAGCCCTCATATTAAAAGCCATTAGAGATGAATGGATAGATATTTTAAACATGATGGGGAAAGGAGACATTTCTCAACTTCCACTTCGTGACATAAAAAAACTATGTGTCCATCTCTCAAGAGGAAAATCTAAAACAGGAAAAGGGCCTAGGGATCCTTCTCTTATCAGGGCTAACAAATCTGCAACTGGATCAGTAAGTAGGGCAGAGATTGGCAATATGCTTGATGAATTCAAAACTGATATCTTAGGGAACCTTAGTGAACAACTAGACACCCTTAAAATTCAAAACAAGCAGAAAGCAGAAACTGATGCTCTAGCCATCTTTTGTCCGAAATGTAGGAAGAAAAATGCTTTAAGGGAATGTCCCTTGGATGCAAAAGTTGTAGAAACATGTATGATTTGCTCAGAGAATCATGAGATCAAGGATTGTCCTTCAATTCCTGGACTCAAAGCTATTTTTCAAGAAGACCCAAATTCAGTAGAATCTCTTTGTTTTGTTGCAAGAAGACCTTGGCAGGGACAACAAACTCAAGGGTTTAACAACCCTATGAATCTTCAAACCCCACCAAATTGGAATCCTTGGCAATAACCTTGGCCCCAACATCAAAATCCATATCAGCCATGGGTACAAGGGATGCAAAATCCTTATGGGAGATTTGCTCAATTTTATCAATATCCTCCATCTTTTCAAAATCAACAAGCTCCACAACTTCCAAACCCAAATCCACAACTTTCATTGCCATTTCCACAACAATAACCTTCTCAACAAAATCCAAATCCTCAACTCATGCTCCCATACCAACAAAAGACAAATCAACTTCCAGCTCAGCCATTTCCAAATCCTAACAATAAAAATCCTTAGAATACTTACATGATAGAAGGACAACAATTTCCTACCTATATGATTGTTCCTCTCAATGATGTACAACTCAGGTCTGGTAGAGTTTTAGAAAAACCTTCTATAGATGTCGAAGAGCAAGATACCTCTGAGGAGGACTCTCTTAAAGCCAATAAGGATTCTGAGGAAGCATCTCTTCAAAACTCAAACATTCAAAAAGAGAAAGAAAATTTAACACCCAAAACTCCTATAGTTGAGCAACCTGCATCTTCATCCACACCTCCTTTCCCTGAAATATTACAAATTGATAAAGGGGTGGAAAAACAAATCTTGTTTCCTAACTATGATTTTCTAGATGAATTAAAGAATGTTTGTATCAAGATTCCCTTGCTACAAGCCATTCGAGAGATTCCTATTCTAGCAAAAACAATAAAGGAGTTGAGTCTCAAAAGACCGGGAAGGAAACTAAAAGACACAAGAAGAATCCACCTGGTAGGAAAAATTGCAGATATCATGATGGGAAAAATTACCATGCAGAAGTATGTAGATCCAGGAAGTTCAATTGTCAAGACACATATAAATGGGATAGAAATTCCAAACACATTGATTGACTTAGGGGCTGCTATCAACATTATGAGTAGACAGACTATGGACCAGCTAAAACTTCCTAACCTTCTTTTTACACCTACTTTACTGCAACTTGTAGATCGATCAATTATTAAACTAGATGGTGTATTAGAAGACATTTCAGTCTCCCTAGATTCTTGGGAATATCCAGTATATTTTATGATTTTGACTCCCAAGAGTAATCTAGGAGGGCACCCACTCATCTTAGGAAGACCTTGGCTAGCCACAGCTGATGCTTTCATTAGTTGTAGATCTGGGGATATGTACATTTCTAATGGTAATTCGACAAAGAAATTCAATTTGTATCCTCTAGCAAAAGCAATTACAGAAGTAGGAGACAATGAATGGGTCGATGATGAGGACATTATACAACCTGTCTTTACCATTTCTGAAATCAGTGAGGATAGTCAAATTCTGAACACATTAGAAAATTTTGAGACATCTTCAGAATATGACCCCACACAATTTCAGTTGGAATCCGACATAGAATATTTATCATCAAGACAAATGTCTCTTTACTCTATGGAAGAGTTTGGTAATTCTGCTATTGAGATTTTTCAAGGAAAAACATTGAATATCAACAAACATTTGGAGAAGTCACAACAAGAAGAACTAACCAGAATTTTGCAAAAACATTCTACTGCATTTGCATGGGAGTATACTGACATGAAGGGTATTGATCCTAAGACTTGCATCCATCATATCTATATTGAGGAAAATAGTAGACCAATCGGACAACCTCAAAGAAGGATGAATCCAAATCTTAGGGAGATAGTGAAAGAAGAGCTCCAAAAACTTCTCAATGTAAACTTCATTTATCCAATTTGAGATAGCCGATGGGTTTCTCCTTTGGTTATAGTACCTAAAAAGAATGGTAAATGGAGGGTATGCATTGATTACAGGGAATTGAACAAAGCAACTTTGAAGGATCACTTTCCTTTGCCTTTTATTGATCAGGTATTAGATACATTAGCAGGTAAAAAGTACTTTTCATTTTTGGATGGTTTTAGTGGCTATAATCAAATTCAGGTAGCACCTGAAGATCAAGATAAGACCACATTCACCTATCCATGGGGAAATTTTGCCTATCGAGTACTTCCTTTTGGGTTATGTAATGCACCCGCAACATTCCAAAGAGCAGTACTAGGAATTTTTTCTGATCTAATCCATGATTGTGTAGAGGTTTATATGGATGATTTTACGGTTTATGGTAATTCATTTGAAGAGGCATTAGAAAATTTGGAAAAAGTCCTTATAAGATGTAAAGAAACAAACCTTTCATTAAGCCATGAAAAATGCTTAATGATGTTTATTGAAGGTATTGTTTTGAGGCATCATATTTCAGGAGATGGGATTAAGGTTGATAGATCAAAAGTTGAAGTCATCTCCAAGTTGCCTATTCCAAATTGTCAAAGAGATGTTAGAAGTTTTCTAGGATTTACTGGATACTATAGAAGATTTATAGAAAACTTCACTGAAATAGCATCTCCACTCTTCAAATTGCTTACCAAAGACTGTGAATTCAAATGGGATCCTGATTGTCAATCAGCCTTTGAAACTTTGAAAACAAGAATATCTGAAGCACCTATCTTGAGAGGACCAAATTGGAAACTCTCTTTCCATATTTCTACAGATGCTTCAGATATAGCTCTAGGAGCTGTGTTGGGTCAAAAAGATTTAGTCCCTTATGCCATTTACTATACCAGTAAAAATTTGACTCCCACAGAGTTGAACTATACTGTAACTGAAAAAGAGTTTTTAGCTGTTGTTCATGCAATCAATAAGTTTAGACATTATATAACAGGCTATGAAACTTTTATTCATACTGATCATTCTGTGATTAGATATCTAATGAAAAAACCTGTTACTAATGGCAGAGTGACAAGATGGCTCCTACTTTTGCAGGAATTCAATATTACTGTGTTGGATAGACCAGGAAAACAAAATACAGTAGCTGATTTCTTGTCTAGGATTCATAATACTAAAGAAGATTCTCCTGTAGAGGATAAGTTTCCTGATGAATACTTTTTTGTAGTAACTACTAAAACTCCTTGGTATGCAGATATTGCTAACTATTTGGTTACAGGGAAACTGCCTCCACATTTATTTCCAAGTGAAAAAAGAAATATTATTCAGGAGAGTTCAAAATATTCATGGATTTCTAACGAATTGTTTAAAACAGGGCGAGATCTTGTGATCAGAAGATGTGTCAGGGAAGATGAAATGCCTGATATCCTCAAGGCATGTCATGATGAACCATGCAGCGGACACTTTGCTGACAAAATGACAACCTATAAAATCCTCTCTTTAGGATATTATTGGCCTTCCCTCTTCAAATATGCAAAACAATATGTCAAAAGGTCTGACAGCTGCCAAAGAGTAGGGAAACCTACCCTTTCAAATGAAATGCCATTGCAACCACAGGTACTCATCGAAACCTTTGAAAAATGGGCTTTATATTTCATAGGACCTATTAATCCACCATCTAAGCAAAAGAAGTATATATTGGTTTGTACTAATTATGTTACTAAATGGGTAGAAGCCAAGGCATTAGTGTCTGCTACTGAAAATTTAGTTGTTAATTTTCTTTATGAGGATATTTTTACTCGCTTTGGTGTTCCAAGAGAAATTGTGACAGATCAAGGAAGCCAATTCACATCCAACCTAGTGGAGAAGCTGATGGAAGAATACAAAATCAAGCACAGAAGATCTACTCCTTACCATCCGCAAGCAAATGGTCAAGTGGAGTCTACAAACAAAGTTCTTGAAAGTATCATCACCAAAACTGTTCATCTACACAGAAGAGATTGGGCGGAAAGGCTTTCTGAAGCCTTGTGGGCCTACAGAACTACATGGAGAAATACAACATGACATTCTCCCTATGAACTTGTTTATGGGAAAGAAGTCCTGCTCCCCATTGAGTTCCAAGTCAAAACCTTCAAGATGGCAGTTCAGTTGGGGATGGATCTATCAGAAGCCCAAAAGCATAGAATGGAGCAGTTGAATGAGCTAGATGAGATCAGACAAGAGGCAATTCTAAGAACTGATTTAGTTCAATATCAAAGAGCTAAATGGCATGAAAAATACATCAAAGAGAAGAAGTTTCAAGAAGGAGATTTGGCATTGCTATTTGACTCCAAGTTTAAATATTTTAAAGGAAAATTTCAGACTCATTGGCTTGGGCCATATGAGATTGACAAGATCTTTAGCAATGGAGTGGTAAGAATCAAGACCATTGATGAATTTCAAACTCCTCTTATTGTGAATGGCCACAGATTAAAGATCTATCATAAGCCACTCTCAAAAGAGGAATTTGTCAAGATGTTTCAAGATAATTCTGCAATAAGGCTGGTGCAGAAGAATCCTTCTTCTCCACCAGCCTAGCCTTTGTTCTTTTCAGTTTCAAGTAAAATATATATATATATATATATATATATATATTGTATAAGCTTGAAAACCAATCACTGATTGGCAGTTTTATACAGAAAATGTAGGGTGAAAATCAGGAGCACCTGACACCCTATATTTTCCAAAAAAAAGATTTTCTCTCTCTCTCATTTCACAAGTTTTATGACAACCCACTCCATTTCATTCCACTTCATTCCACTCCACTTCATTTCATTTCACTTCATTTCATCTATTTCATTTCATTTCACCAATAAAAATTTTCTTTCATGACCATTTTCATTCAGTTAGTTATCATCCATCTATTTCCATTCACCCAAATAATTACTTTGTCAGTTTCCGCAGCTGACACCAGTTTCCGCAGCCAGAAGCAGTTTCTGCAACCACCACTCTGTTTTTCAAAAATTCACAGTCAGATGTTAGTTCAACAATCATGAAATCAAATGCAGGTATGAAGACATATTATGAAGACATGGGGCATTCAAAGACATCAATGAGGAGCAACTGATTGAAGACCAATGAAAAATGGCAAGAATTCCAAGGTATGAGTAAAAATTTATTTCAAATGGCATTCAAGAACATTTTTACATAGTTATAAACCATGGCTCCATTATATGCAATGATTGCGTTGATAACTCCGTAGCCATCC
>JAXQQM020075144.1:0-138173 GCA_034641835.2 Pinus albicaulis
TTGTCCAAGAACCACACCGATCCCATCACACTTGAAACCAAGCATGCAATCGGTGAAAAGTCAAGCTCGAACTGTGAAGCCAAAGCTTCTCCATCTGCAGATCTTCCCGCTTGCTTGTTCTTCTTCTTCTTTGGACAATTTGTAGCATAATGTCCATGATCATGGCAGTGAAAACACTTCACTTTCGCCATATCATGCTTCTTGCCCTTAGCTCCAGAATGAGAGGTTTTCTTACCCTTCCCTTTCTTAGCTTTGGACACCAAAGCGCAGTTTTCTCATCGGCTCCCTTTGATGAAGATCCATCTCAGTAGTCCTCCTTATCTCCTCATGCATGAGATCTGCCCAAAGGCGCTCCCATCCCGGCAGCTTCTCCCGACCATTGACACTATCTTGATATGAGTGCCAAGCCTTCGGAAGACCAAGGAGAGCCAGGTCGACCATGTCCTCGTCTTCGACAGTAACCCCCACACTTCCCAGCTCATCTCTGCATTGAGTGAACTTCGTGAGGTATTTGGCGATACTGTCGCCTTTTTCCATTTTGATGTTCCTGAGCTTATCTTTGAGCGCCAGCTTTCTTTGGTCGCTCTTACTCTGGAATAGATTCTTCAAAGCTTTCCACATTAAATATGGAGTAGCCTTTCCATGCGAGTGGATACAATGTGATCCTTGACGCCCTCAGCCAGGGGATCCTTCGACATTGCGATCTTCTTTTGCCATGCATCGGCTTAATGCTGCATCGGTGGGCTTTGGGACATCCGCATCTACGAACTCCTTGAGACCATTATCTTCTAACTGCTTCCATTCGATCCTTCCATGCAACATAATTCGAAGTGCCTTCAAGAGCATATTCGAGTCGCAAACCATTGAAAGAAGACATCTTTCAACACCGGCACCAAGAAGAACAACCTTCTGCAAAATTCGAATTCCAAACTCGAAGCTCTATCGCTTCCGATCTATACTTGAAAACAAATTATTTCCAAATCAGAGATTGACTGCAAAGGGCATTCACCAGATCTTTCACCTTACAAAGAAGGATGAATATTCGGGAGGCTACCTGGCCCGCATGCAGACTCTGTCCGAGGAAATAAGTTTGCAATCACCGTAATAGACTTCGACAATTAACTTCGCTCCGATACCATGTAGAAAATTAGCTGAATAAATCACTTATTCAATGAAGATTAACCCGATCATACATCAATTTCGAATTGCATGCATAACACATAACCCTCTTCTACAATTAATTGTCACATGCGGAAAATATATAGAAGCAATCGCACATCAAATCAATCACACATTAACTCAGTATGTATGGGGAAAGCCTATAGCTGAAAACCCCCCAGCTATTGTGTATATTATAATGGAGAAATCATGTAACAATCATAGTACAAAAACTCTTCACAAGCTCTCATGCACTACCTCCCATGCTACACACTATCAAGCTAGATCTAGCAAATCACTTGCTCCAATCCTTAGCCACTTGATAGCCAGCCTCTATTGCGTATTTTAATGCTAGGTGATGGCCTCCTTATATAGATAAACCACCAGCCTTGACTTTGCAATACTCATAGCTCACTCCACCTATCTATGTGTTGCAAATAGCAACCATATAGTCACAACTGATAGCTTTACTCACCCTTTCATCTATCTCTTTCACTGGTCTCCACTGAACTGATCATGCACTGTAGTGAACTGAAGTGTTCTTGAGTTGACTAATGAGTTAATATTTAGTAAATTAAATATTATTTAATTTCCTCCACTCATATCTAATTGATTAGTTAGTTTAACTAATCCCAACTAGTTCAACTAAAACAAACAGAACATAACTCCACTACTTGTCCCGTTAACTCCTCCAAAACTTCTGCCACTGAAGTCTAACTGAAGTAAACCATGCAAGATGCCATCAAACCCTAGGAACCATGTGATTCCTTGTGTCAGTTGCATGAGCCACCTCCATGACTCAAACTGAAGTGCGCCAAGAGAGTAAACTGCTGTTTATAGTCAAAATATTATTAGGGGTAAATAATATTTGACTTCCATATTTTTAGGAGATCAGTCTAAAAATAGCCTGGGTCCTAAAAATTAGGGTCTCATCTATTTTTACCAACATGTAGCATACTTTAAGAATCTCCAAGTAGAATTCCCAAATTATGCTCCGTATGTCTAAAAATAGACATAGTCTAAAAATAGACTTTGCGCCAGAATTTGCCTGCGGGCCCACTTAGTGAAGGCGACTTCATTTCACTAAGCTCCATCATCTTGCTGCATTCTCAACATTAAGAAGCTGCTGGAAGAGAACAAGAGGTCTTGGCATAAAAAGTTGATACATGCTTTGTGGGCAGACAGGCTCACTACAAAGAAGTCTATTGGCACCTCACCCTTTCAGCTGGTTTATGGGACAGAAGCAGTTTTCCCCACTAGCCTTGGGATACCAGTAGTAAAGCTTATTCAAGAGGTCCAATCGGAAGAAGACAGCATGATAAGGAGAATTAATGCAACAATCCATCTCCAGCAAACAAGGGAGCAAGTTTATGACAGAGCTATCAGATTGCAGGAAAACATGAAGAGGCAGTTTGACAAAAGAACCAAAGCAACAAATTTCAAAGTTGGGGACAAAGTCCTGAAGTGGGATTCAAGAAGAGAGGATAAAGGCAAACATGGCAAATTCGACAGCTTGTGGCAAGGCCCGTTCATCATTCAAGCCACTGTGGGTCCTAATGCATTTTTCTTGCAAGAAACTAATGGTACAGAGCTGTGTGGGGGTCCTGTCAACGGCAGGATGCTCAAACACTATCTCTGCTAATTCTCCGTTTCCATGTTCCATTTCCATTGTATATACCGTTGCAAATTTTCATTTTCAGCAAAAGTGAAGAAAATGTTCCAAAAAAAAAAACAGGATGAAAAGGGAGGTTCAGACGTGCTCAAAACATGAACCTCTGTGGCAAAAGATTGGCTCTAATAAACTCAAAACCTGAGCCAAAAGGGAACAAGAATAGCTGGTCCTAACAAGCTCAAAATCTGGATCAGTAGTAAAAGAACATCCAGCTCTAATATGCCCAAAATCAGAGCTATAGTAAAGGAAAGAAGTGACTCAAACATGCTCAAAACCTGAGTCACAAGGAAGAAAGAAGGATGTTTCACAGTTGCAGAATTCCATGCCTTCTCAGTTTTGTTTCTTTTCTTTCAAGTTTCTGCCCAGCAAGTCAGACTGTCTAATCCTGGCTTGGCTGTGTTTAAATTTCCCGTCTTAGAATGTAGGTGAAGAAACCTGTTGAACAGTTTAATCTCAACAGGTAGTAGTGTAGGTAGAGAGAGAAGATGAGGCCAACAGTCTAATCTGGCCTCATGGAGCAATAAGGGTAGAATTAGAATAGGTTTGTTTTTGTTCTTCAAATAAATGCAAAGGGTCTGCTAATCCAAATGCACCCATGGGGAAGATTGTTAGAACTCTAGTTTGGGTAGGTAGATTGGTTGGGAAAATGTTTCTGCTGATTTGGATGTCTTCATGGTTTGTGGCAGCAGATCAAAGAGAGATATGGATGGTTCAAGCAGTAGGCACCTGGCCTACACCAAGAGATCATCTTCGGGTTTCTTGGCTCCTTCAAAAAGAAGCCATCCCCATGTGGAGCCACTGTTAGCCCCCCTATGAATTTTTGACAAGCAATTAGGGGGCTAATGTGTTGTTGAGTCTTCAAGGAATGCTTTTCCCATGAAAATACAGTCCCCTTGAAGCCTCTTTGTGCCCTTCATCCTTTGATGGTTTCCCCTCTGCTGATTCCCCTTTTAAAGCCCCTCTGCTGATAAAGAAATGCCCAAAGATTCCATCCCCCCTTTATTTTTCCCCCATCTAGCCTCTTTTTATCCCTCATTTTTCCCCCTTTCTATTTCCCCATTTACCCTTCAAATTCCCCCAAAAATCCCCTTTAATTTCCACCCTTCCCCCTTTGATGGCCATTATCCCCCTATATTTCTCTATCGTTCCCCCTCCTTCACCTTTTAAAATCCATTAAAAGGGGCCAAAACCCACTTTCCGACCTTATTATAAGGCCTGGCCCCTTTCCCGCTGGCCCCTTTCCAACCACTTCCCCACGTGACCCATCCCCAGGACCAAGCGCTTAAGTCCCGGGGCCAATCGCAATCGAAGCATCGGCGGGGGTCTATTTCCTTTGTAAAACTCAAAAGCCCCGATGCGATTGATTTTTAACGTAAGTCCCGCGATGCGTTGTGTGCCGTCGATCTATCATAGATCTGACGGCGGAGCGCTAATCGCATTGCCCCATTCAATCGCAATCGCAGCTCTCCACGTCCGACCTCCGATTGATCGCAAGCCTGTCTCCCGATCCTCCGATCACGTCTCCCACCGTTGATCTTTCACGCACATCGACGGTCCGCGCTCAATCGCGCCCGCCCCTCCGATCACAATCGCAACGCTCATCACGCCCCCCCCGATTGGGATCCTCCGATTAAATCTCCACCGTCCATCTCCCTTCTGATCCGACGGTCATCGCAACCCCCGATCCCCCGATCGCGCCAACCTTCCGATCTCATCCTGACCGTCCGTTCTTCCCGCAGATCAACGGTTCACGTTTAATCGCACCTTCCTCCCGAGCGCTGATCGCAAGTCCTTTGTTTCCCCTCCGATTAAATCCCCGCCGTCCGTTTGTTGCATGATCCAACGGCTCAGCGCTGATCGCATCATCGCCCGTCGCCCCTCCAGTTTCTCCTTCCGATTTCATCCCTGCCGTTGATCCGGACCCGAGATCAACGGTTATCGCTTAATCGCATCGTCCCTCTAATCGCAATCGGAACTTTTTAGATATGTGTTGCGATTGATGATCGCTCCAACCTCCGATTGCGATGGTGCGATCAGATCTTCGCCGTCCGTTCCATCCGTGATCCGACGGCTGTCGCTGAATCGCCCTCCGCCTCCACTGGGTCCCACTCTTACATTCGTGTCCGTTTCATTTCATGTGTTTTGCCCGTCTTATGTATTGTCCCGTTACTCAATCTCCACCGTTGATATTTGTCCCCAGACCTAAATCTGACGGTCTGCGCTGCATATTATCCCCGAACCCTATTAATCATAAGATCTCATCGTTTCATTTCATTTTGCTAGCATTATAGTAACGCCACCATTCCCCCGCCTCCATAGCATTTCTCCACCACTGCCCGGGCCCTGTGATAAGTTTATTTCATCATGCAGGTAGTGCAGAGAGGCCATTTCAGCCGGCCAGCGAAGCAGCAGAAGAAGGATTTGAGAAGGATTAGAGCCTGTAATTGAAGATTGATATTTTAATCTGACAGTCAAAGGATTCAAGCACAGTTTGAAGACCAATGAGCGCGCCAGGAAGCCATTACTGCGCTACCTAACAGCAGAGCGCATTTTCCTCCAAAAGTACACCTTCCTGCAGCGCCTCCATGCTTCCTCGAGCCCATAAGCAATAAATTGCATTGACAGAACTTCTCCGGGGACTGCCGAGCAGCATTAAAGAAGCATGGAGGGCCATGCAGTCCTCCGTCCAGTTCGTTCATCTCAACAGGGCAAAACAGCAGAGCACAGAGCTCCAGGCGCCGAAAGAGCTCCAAAGGAACACCAGAGGTCAAAATCTGACCTGACAGAGATCTCCGGACCAGATCACATAGTACCTACAGCGCTGCAACAAGCCATTAAGCAGCATGGGCGTGGACACTCCGCCGATTCTGTCTTAATGATATTCGTTTATTGTATTTCCTACCGCGGCTTCTTCCTTTTCTCCTATAAAGATCCCTGAGCATGAATTGCAAAGGTTGTTGTTAGTTTTATCAGCGAACTGCAAGTATTCTGTCCCGAGCCAATTTTCCTGTGTAACAGTTGTATGATAGGCTGAGAACATGATGTATTCAGGCTGAATGTAAAAGCTTTGGGCAGTGATGTACCTGATTGGTGTAGTGTTTAAACATGATAAGCAGTTTTCATTGGATCCTGATCTACAGCAGTTGGTGATGTTCTTCCTATCTCTATGTTTATTTCCATTTCATTTCATGTTCTTCTGACTGACATCTGAATGCATGATATAAGATTTACCCTTGCCAGCTCTCTCAGTCTTGAATGTTTTCTGCCCATATGTGTGTCTGAATATTGTTTTTAATTGACTAAACCAGTGTAGTGGATGATTATTGCCTACTCTCTGATGTGTGAGTTGGTAAAATCGGTATTCAGATGTTTTTGTTAAGATTTAATTGAAAGAGGCTAGGAACATTGGGAGGGGTAAAGCCTGTCGCTGCCTCTTCATGACCTTCCCTTCCATATAAACCTTTTCAGGATCCCTCGTGTTGCCTATGGTTTTGTCCAAGCAGGTCTGGAGTTAAATGACCTCTGGCCTGATCTATAGACAGAATCAGATGGTTTTCCATCTTTCATTCTCATCACTTCGTGTTCCATCCCACTAATCAGTCTTTGAGATCCAAATGCTCTAGATGACTAGCCCAATTGAAGCTTACACCTTGAACATAAGTAAATCCTTTCTTGACTCCATTGCCCAATGGCCTTGATGTTCCCTGAGTTATCTACCTTTGCCTAGCTTCCTTCTTTACCCATCCTTGTCTTGTGATGAAACCTTCCTTCCTGATTCTCAACAACCAAACTCAAACAATCAAACAAGTAACCTTGAACCAATAACTAGCCTAAAACCATAATTTAGAACTTCAAAGACATATATCCTTTGATAATCATAGAGAGATCCCTCTCTGGACCTAGGAGGGCTAGATCCTAAGGTCTGAAAGTGGTTCTATGTTGTCTCATCTTTTGGTCTTTGTCAACCTGGCCAAAACATGGGAACCCCAACACACCCTTGCACGCGGGGGGGTGCGGGGGGGACTTGTCCCCCCCACGGGGTCGTTGTGGGGTCCAGGGGCCAGCGGTCCCCCGGCGGGGGTTTCGGGGGCAGCGCCCTCGAAGCCAAAAATAGATGTAAAATTGCCTTGTAAAAGTATAGTAATTTCTAGTCAATCTGGGTCGTTCATTAAGCGGATGTTTAGTTTAGGGTTTTTTGCCCTAGAAGGCAACCCCTTGCTTTTATGAGGGTATTGTATTGCGGCTACGCATTGTATGTGTATTCTCTGAGCGGGAAATATATAGGAAGACTGTGAGAGAGAACAGAGGATATTACAGCGGATCTGCTGTAGGTTTTGTCTCTTCATTTTTGCTGGATAATAGAAAGGAAGGACTGGTTGTTCGGGGTGCACGTAGCCCAAAATGGGTGAACCACGTATATCTGTGTCTCTCTGGTTTTATGTGTTTTGTGTGCTTGTATTTTCTGCATATTTTATGTGTTGCATTGCTCTGTAATATTTAATTTTCTAACAAATGGTATCAGAGCCGAAGGTATATTTGGCTGATAAACTCGCAGGAAAGAAGGGTTCCTGGTTGGAGTGGGAGTGATGCCGGAAGATGCTAAGTTTAGTGTCGAGAAATTTAACAGCCAAAACTTCCCGCTGTGGAAGATGCAGATGGAAGATTATCTATATCAGAAAGATTTGTACCTACCATTGAGCGGAAAAGCAAAGAAGTCGATGGCCATGACAAACGCAGAAAGGAACATTCTCGATAGAAAGGCACTCGGAACAGTACGATTGTGCCTTGAAGCATCAGTCGCCTTCAATATTTCGAAGGAAACAACAACAGAGGGTTTGATGTAGACGTTGGCGAAACTGTATGAAAAACCCTCGGCCTCAAACAAGGTATTTCTTATGAAACGACTATTTAATATGAAGATTTCGGAAGGTGGATCTGTTGCAGACCATTTAAATGATTTTAATACAATTACCAGTCAGTTAAGTTCTGTAGGGGTAAACTTTGATGATGAAGTTAGAGCTTTGTTATTATTGTGCTCATTGCCAGAATGTTGGAATGGTTTAGTAATGGCCATTAGTAACTCTATCTCTGGCTCTAGTACTTTAAAGTTTGGTGATGTTGTTGGTGCTATCCTTAGCGAGGAAATGCGATGGAAAAGCTCCGGTGAGACATCGGGTAATGCTTTGAGTGCAGAGTCTAGCGGAAGAAGAATGGAAAGAGGAAAGAGCTTGGGATATCGCAGTAAATCAAGGAAAGGTAGATCCAAGTCCAGATCGGGGATAGTGTGCTAGAAATGTGGAAAGAAAGGACACCTAAAGAAAGACTGTAGATCTTGGAAGGGAAAAGAAGGAGATGCACAACAAGAAAATAATCATGAAGCAAATGTGACAGGTGTTGTGTTACAAGATGCTTTGATTATTTCTTTCGAAAATGTTACTAATTCTTGGGTTGTAGATTCAGGGGCTTCATTCCATGCCACACCTGACAAGAAATATTTTCATGACTATGTTCAAGGAGATTTTAGACAAGTTCGTTTGGGTGATGATAAACCCTGTAAAATGGCTAAAATGGGTAAGGTTCTTGTAAAACAACAGAATGGAAACCAATGGCTACTAAAGGAGGTAAGGCATGTTCCAGATCTAAATAAAAAA
Source organism: Pinus albicaulis (assembly GCA_034641835.2). Lineage (NCBI taxonomy): Eukaryota > Viridiplantae > Streptophyta > Pinopsida > Pinales > Pinaceae > Pinus > Pinus albicaulis. Next base: position 8,482 of record JAXQQM020075144.1, read on the forward strand.
CTGATTTCAACAGGGTAGTTAGGCGGTGAAGGTTGTGTGACAACTTTCACAGATAAAGCTTGGAAGGTCACCAAAGGAGCCCTGGTAATAGCAAAAGGAGAAAAGGTTGGTACATTGTATTTATGCAATGGTATTTCTAACTCTGTTAATGCTTTAACTTCCAAAGGAGCAGATGCAGCACTATGGCATCATAGGCTCGGACATATGAGTGAGAAGGGGATGAAGATTCTTCACTCAAGAAATTTTTTGCCAGGTTTGAAGAATGTTGATTTGGATTTCTGTGAGAATTGCATTTATGGAAAAAAAAAGAGAGTCAGATTTCTCAGAGTTGGGAAAGAAAAGAAGAGCAAAAAATTGGAGCTTGTGCATACAGATGTATGGGGACCTGCTCAGGTATCATCTCTCGGTGGCTCTCGCTATTATGTTACATTTATTGATGATGCAACTAGAAAAACATGGATTTATTGTATTCAAAATAAATCTGATGTATTTGATACTTTCAAGAAATGGAAAGCTTTGGTTGAGATTGAGGCAGGAAAGAAGTTGAAGTGTCTCAGATCAGACAATGGAGGTGAATATTGCAGCAAAGAGTTTGATAGGTACTGTTCAGAGCATGGAATTCTTAGAGAGAAGACAGTTCCAAGAACACCACAAGAAAATGGTGTGTCGGAAAGGATGAATAGAAAAATCATGGAGCGTGCAAGGTGCATGAGATTGCATGCGGGATTGCCTTTACAATTTTGGGCAGATGCTGTAGATACTGTTGTTTATCTAATAAACAGAGGGCCTTCAAGTTCCTTGGATGGTGGTATTCCAGAGGAAGCATGGACAAGTAAAAAGGTAAACTACTCTTTTTTAAAGCCATTTGGTTGTGAGGCCTTTGTCCATATTAATAAAGAAAATAGAACAAAGCTTGAGGCAAAATCAAAGAAATGTACCTTTATTGGATATGGTGTTAATGATTTTGGTTATCGCTTATATGATTATGAAAATCACAAAATCATTAGGAGCAGAGATGTAATATTCAATGAAAAGGTCTTGTATAAGAATCAGTTGCAGGAAAAGAAACATGAAAAAGAAAGCAAGGAATACGCGGTTCTTGATGAGATAACTGAAAAAGTAAAGGTGCTTGAAAATGATAATAATCAACAACCACAGCAGCAGCAACCACCACAACAACAACAGACACCTCAAACACCTGAAAGTGGTGTTAGAAGATCTACCAAGATAAGTAGACCCCCTGAAAGATACTCTCCTTCATTATATTATTTATTGCTGACTGATTCTGGTGAACCTGAATGTTATGAAGAAGCAATGCAGGTTGAAAGTAGGAAGAAGTGGGAGCTAGCCATGGAAGAAGAGATGGACTCCTTAATGCATAACCAGACTTGGGACTTAGTCAGGTTGCCTGCAGGAAAAATTACATTGCAGAATAAATGGGTTTACAGGCTGAAGGAATAAGATGAAGGAAAACATAAGTACAAAGATAGACTTGTGCTGAAGGGGTTTGCACAGAAGAAAGGTATTGATTTTGATGAAATATTTTCTCCTGTTGTTAAGATGACTTCAATCAGAACTATCTTAAGTCTTGTAGCAGCGGAAGATTTACATCTTGAACCGTTAGATGTAAAGACAACATTTCTCCATGGAGATTTGGAGGAAGAGATATACATGCAGGAACCAGAAGGATATGAGGTCAAAGGGAAAGAAAAATTGGTGTGCAGGTTAAAGAAGAGCTTGTATGGCTTAAAACAGGCTCCAAGGTAGTGGTATCTAAAATTTGACAAGTTTATTTCTGAACAAGGTTATACTAGATGTCACTCTGATCATTGTGTTTATCTAAAAAGGAAAAATGATGGCAGCTATATTATATTGTTATTGTATGTATATGACATGCTTGTTGTAGGATCTAACATGCAGGAAATAAATGTGCTCAAAATAAAATTGGCGAATTCATTTCCAATGAAGGATTTGGGAGCTGCAAAACAAATCCTTGGTATGAGGATAACTAGAGACAGGAAAAATCGAAAATTAACACTGTCTCAGAATGAGTACATAGAAAAGGTGTTGAAAATATTTAATATGCACAATGCAAAACCTGTTAGTACACCTTTTGCTAGCCATTTCAAACTTAGTAAGGAGATGTGCCCAAAGACCCAAGAATACATGGATTATATGTCTAAAGTTCCATATGCATCAGCAGTTGGAAGCTTAATGTATGCAATGGTCTGCACAAGGCCTGATATTGCACATGCAGTGGGAGTTGTAAGCAGGTACATGAATAATCCAGGAAAATAACATTGGATGGAAGTAAAATGGATTCTCAGATATTTGAGAGGTACCACAAATCAAGCATTATGCTTTGGTGGTTCAAACATTGCTCTACAGGGATATGTTGATGCAGATATGGCAGGTGACAGAGATAACAGGAGGAGCACTACAGGATATGTATTTACTGTAGGTGGAACAACTGTCAGTTGGGTTTCAAAAATCCAAAGTGTTGTTGCACTTTCAACAACAGAAGCAGAGTATGTTGCTGCTACAGAGGCTAGTAAAGAAATGATTTGGTTACAAAGGCTTATGGGTGAATTGGGCATGATATGGGCACGTTATACAGTGATAGCCAAAGTGCCATTCATCTTGCAAAGAACTCAGCATTTCATTCCAGGACTAAACACATATATCTCAAGTACCATTTCATACGGTCAGTATTGGAAGATGGAGAGTTGAAGCTGGAAAAGATACACACTAGCCAGAATCCTACAGATATGCTAACAAAAGTTGTAACCAGGGAGAAACTGAAAATGTGCTCAGTTTCAATTGGTCTTCAAGGATGATGATGAAGATGAGGAAACACCAGGTCCAAAGAGGAGTCATTTTCTAGCAAATGAAGTAGCAGTGGAGTTGCTACAATCAGTCTCTAAGTGGGAGATTGTTGGGTGTGGAGCCTGATTTTCTTCCTGATTCAGAGATCCTTGTTTTAGCTGGATGTATACCCTAGGAAAATTGTACACCCTTGCATGCGGGGGGGTGCGAGGGGGGGGACTTGTCCGCCCCGCGAGGTCCGGGGGGGCCAGCCCCCCCGACTAGGGGGTCCGAGGGCCAACGGTCCCTCGACAGGGGTTTCAGGGGCAGCGCCCCCGAAGCCAAAAATAGATATAAAATTGCCTTGTAAAAGTATAGTAATTTCTAGTCAATCTGGGCCATTCATTAGGTGGATGATCTGACGGTAGAAGTTATGTTTAGTTTAGGGTTTTTTGCCCTAGAAGGCAACCCCTTCCTTTTATGAGGGTATTGTATTGCGGCTGCGCATTGTATGTGTATTATCTGAGTGGGAAACAGATAGGAAGACTGTGAGAGAGAATAGAGGATATTACAGCGGATCTGCTGTAGGTTTTGTCTCTTTATTTTTGCTGGATAATAGAAAGGAAGGACTGGCTGTTCGGGGTGGACGTAGCCCAAATTGGGTGAACCACGTATATCTGTGTCTCTCTGGTTTTATGTGTTTTGTGTGCTTGTATTTTCCGCATATTTTATGTGTTGCATTGCTCTGTAATATTTAATTTTCTAACAATGTGGGTAAAGGTTTCCCCGCTGTAGTTCATTTTCGACAGCGGGAGTCAATAGAACCTCATCTCAATAGAGGTCGTGAAGCAGCTGGGTTTTCCGACCACAACACACCCACAACTGTACATCATTGGGTGTATTCACCAAGGACGGGATCTCCGCGTTAGCCATTAGTGCCGTCTTCCCTACAACATCAAGCCCTTCACGGATGAGGTATTATGTGACATTGGTCCTCTTGATGTTTCTGATATATTATTAGGCCAACCATACTTGTGGAAGCGACATGTTGTGTATGAGTCACAAACTCGTGTTGTTATTGTTAATTTGGGCAATAATTTGTACATGATACCGAAGGTAGCACTGCCTACCGTCATCTCTTTGGTTACTGCAAAATAGTACAGTAAGCTCATTTCAAAAACCAGGAAATTTGTTTTCCTGATGATTCGCCCTCAGGGAAAGAAGAAGACTATGGCCACAACCTCCAGACAGGGCTCCTCCACATGGAAACAATAGATGGAAAAGGTCGTGGAGGAGTACAAGGGCATCTCACCTCCCTTGCAGGGGTGCCTCTGCACTGTCAGGTCAAGCACTCCATCGATCTGACCTCAGGTGCGCCACTGGCCAATGGACCAATCTATCAGCGCTCTATTCTGGAGAACGACAAAATCAAGATGCAGATTCAGGATTTGTTGCAGAAAGGTCACATCCGGACAAGTTCATCACCTTTTGGGAGCCTAATTGTGTCGGTGTAGAAGAAGGATGGGACTTGGAGACTCTGTATTGATCATCGAGTGCTGAACAAGATCACTTTCTGGAATAGGTACCCGATCCCACGGATTGATGATATTTTATACCAACTCAAGGGGGCGAAATATTTTAGAAATATCGACTTGAAGTCTAGGTATCACTAGGTACCAATCGAACCCTCTGATGTGTGGAAGAATTCCTTTAAATCCAAGGAGGGCCTTTTCGAATGGCTGGTCATGCCTTTCGGGTTAAAAAATTCCCCACAACCTTCATGAGGCTAATGGACGACATCTTGCAGCCATTCACCAACTCACTTGTAGTGTTGTACTTGGATGAAATCTTTATCTTCATCCAGACTTGGGAATATCACCTCCACCAAATCCGACAGGTCCTCCAAACACTGCAACAACACAAGTTGTGTGCCAATTTGGAGAAGTGAACTTTTGGCATGAACCAGGTTCAGCATCTGGGATACATTATTCAAGAGCGAGGGGTGCATGTGGATCCAGCCAAGATCCAAGTCATTCAGTATTGGCCAACCCCAACCACTCTAACAAAGCTCCACACCTTTTTGGGTCTTGCCTATTTCTACCGCAGGTTCATGTTGGGATTCTCTCATGTCACTTGGCCCTTGAGTCAAGTCACCAAGGGAGGGGAGAAAGTACAATTCTTTTGGTTTGAATCTCAACAGAAGGCATTCGTAGAGTTGAAGCATTGCCTCTGCTCTGCACCAATGCTCACATTACCAGACTTGCAACTGTTAGGGTCCTGTGATTTGGCTGATTGGCAAGCCAAATGACAGTATAACATCAAACCAGTCTTTGGAGCCCAAGGACCTAGCCTTCCTGGACTCAGAGAGGGCTCTCTCTATTTGTGTAAGGGATATATGTGTGTTTGCTTATTGTGTTCTAATTTTAGGCTAGTTATGAAGTAGGTTTTTGGTTTTGGTTTTTAGGTTGTGAGGGATGAACTGATCAAAGACATAAGATAGGTAAAAAGATGTCAGATCAACTAGGCTATGGGGTCGAAAAGGTCAAGAAAGCTTTCAGATGGTAATACAAGGTTGTTGAAGGGCCGATTTGATTCGAGGTAAAATGGATCTTTGGGCAAAATGGAGTGAGATGGACATCAAGTTTGTGAATAACAAAGGATTTCAAGCACAAATAGTTTAATAGCTGACATAAACATGGTAGGGAAAACCATTAATCATGAGAAATGTAACTATAAGCTAATCAATGCATAGAAATAAACATTCAAGCCATGCATAGAGATACGTAACTCTCTAGCTTTAGGAAATGGCTATCAAACTTTGGGGAAATACATTTAAGATAGACAAACAACTCAAATCACTATGTCGGAACGCCTAAACACAGTACTTCAAGCTATTGGGCACTTTGAAAACAAGATTGCATAGTCTTAGGCAAAGAGCAAGATCAGAACAAGACCTCCTTGGTTCAACAAATGACAATCTAATCAGTCAAAGAGAAGTTTCATAGGTGGAGCTATGGCTAGCCATGAGTAAGCAGGGCATACCGTAAATCATACTTATCATGCATAAAACCATGAATGAAACTAGAAAACAATATTCTTAAGTTATTAAAGAGCAATCAAGAATTCTTTAATGTGACTAAGAATGAAGAAAACATGGAAGCTATAACAAAACAGGAAATTTGAGGTGCCTCCAAATATATTCTCTATTGTCTTATAGCAAGCAAGAACATGGAGTTATGAATGAAAACTAAGAAACAAAATAGAGAGAGAGACAATATATCATTCTACCAAGTCATGGAATCCAACAACAATCCTCTTTCATCATCCAAGAACATCCAAGAAACTATCCAATAGCATGAGACAATTATTTCTTCCAAAGCTTATATGACCATCTGTTGCTTCTATTCATCAAGTTCAGCCTCTTTTACAATGAAATCCTTTGGAATACATAGGCCAAAGTGAGGAAAACTCTTAGTTCAACTTGCAATCTCATTGGCCTATCCAAAATATCTGATTTTGTCCTTGAGGCTTTGCAAAGCCCAAGGCACAAAATATCTAATAAAATATCTCAAAAATGCTAAAAAAGGGAAATATATTGACTTTTCATAACTTATCATGTACAAAAATAGCTAAACGCACATGAAGAAAAGTTACTTTTGAAAGGTTCAATTTTTACAAAAATACTCAAAAAATACATCAGCAAAAGGTCCCCTGACTTGCCGAAAACTTTTGGAGGCCTTACCGATGTCGAAATGAGGCCCATGATGGCTCGTTGGAAATTTATGAGTGTCTACTTTCTGAAAATGTTTATTTTGCTCCCAACGGACCACTGGAAGTCCTCCAAAAATAGGCTTGTGTGTAAAAAACCCAAAAATAGGCCTTGTTGATAAACGGGGCAGAGTGTAGAAAAAGTGAGTGTTTTTCGCCATTTTGAGGGAGAAAATGATCTTCAAATGATCTGAAAATTACTGAGTATGTGCCCCTGAAATTATGGCATCCAATGATACCATTTTCATCCTTTGATGATGCCCCAAACTGAAATGGTGATGCCCATGAGTTTTAGCCAAAAACCCAAAAATGACAAAAAACCAAAACATGTCAAATTTCGCCCAAACTTAGCAAGCATGACCCTCAAGGGTTTTCAGAAACATGTTGTGAAGCTGAGGCCAAAATTTGGAGCCTTGAGGTGTCTTTCCTCAATTTTTATGTCGGGCACTTCCCTTTAGCCTCTTTGAGTTTTTCCTATAGCCTTCAACTTCCGCCGGGCAAACTGATTGAGCTTTTTATAATGCCTGGTCATCCTCCGTTGAAGGTCCAAGTCTCTATTTGCCTTCTCCAATTTTTTCTCCAAGTGATCATTAACTCTCTCAAGCCATGCTTCCCAATTGTTCTCTATCTCTTGTTTGAACAATGTAGTGAGAGGGGTAGATTGGAGAAGGGCATCTTCTTCTTCCTTTTGTTTCTCAAGTGCCTTTTTGAGCCCGATGGTTCTTGGCCTCTTTCGCCTGGGCTGATCTTCGCCTTCACTCTCATCGAACTCACCCATGAGTTCTTCCAATCTCACTTGTGCTTTGGAGGCCTCCTTTTTGTATTTGATGGCCCGTGTATCATATACAGCCATATGGACACTCATCTGCTTGTTTTGAACTTACAAAAAGTGATTGAAGTTCCTAGCCCTATCAAGATCAGTCCTCAAAGCATCAATTTGGTTTTCTCTATGGATCAAGAGATTTTCTAGGATCCGGGCTTCATTATCACTATCATCACTTTGGATTTGGATGATGTCGAATTCCCTTTCCTATTCATGACTGCCTTATTCTTTCTCCTTTCATTTTTTTTGGGTGGTTCTTTTAGTCTTCCTCCTCTCGGGCAATTCAACAATGGGCTTCTTGGGCAGTTTTCCCTTGCTTTGGAGGGCCCTAGTCACATTTGGAGTTACAACTCTAGGCACCATTTTCCTTGATGTCTGGGGCTTGGCCACTTTCAAAGAAGAGAGCATGGCCCCTTGCCTAGGAGAGGCAGCTAGCACATGCTCCATTGGCTCTTTACCCTTGTCACTTTTCTCATCATTCTTGCCATTGTCTTGGATTTCTTCATGGATGCCTTGACTGTCCTTGTGCATTTCTGTTTTAGGGTTGTTCTCCTCACTGTGTTGCACATTTTTATCATGCTGCCCTTCATCATCTTCAGGAGTCTGCTATTCCTTTTTATGAGGCTGTTGTTCATCATCCTGTGGCTGTCGTTCATCATGTTGTGGCTACCCCTATTCATCATCATGTTTCTTTTCATCATGCCCTTCTCCCCCTTGATGTTATGCCTCACTGTGTTCTTCTCCCCCTTGCTGTCCTGTTTCACTATGATGCTACTTATCATCACTTTCCTCTTCATCCCCTTGCTGCCCTATTCTATCATGCTGTTGCGCATAATCACTTTCCTCTTCTTGCTCATGCTCTTCTTCCTCGTCATGCTCTTTTGTTTGTTCAATGGGAAACATGAGCTTCTTGGGGATAGGTTTGCTAGAAGAAGGCGAAGGATGGTGAGTAGAAGGTGAAGGAGATGTATGAAATGAAGGGACAGTGGCGAAATCCGGATGAGTGATGAAGGTATCCCAAGAGACCTCCCTCTTCTCAAGCTGATGAAGAATGATGACTTTGATGAGGGAGTGATGGAAGAGGCAGGTTGTCTGCTGAGAAGGAAGCTTTTTCTGAATAGTGGAGGCCATTTTCTCAATGCTTCTATGTAGAAAGAAAGGGAGATTTAACAATTTTTCCCTCGTGAAATGCATGAGCAATCGGATATGATAGGCATAGACTCGAGAGAATCTTCCCTCACAAGTGAAGTATTTCATGATGATCTTCATGAGGGGGGCATAACTAGTCAATAGATATGACAAGGGGAAAATAGATGGGCATGAATCTCTATGCTCAAGCTTCAGAAAAGGCTTGTATTATTCTAAGTCCAGGTGGCTTTGTTTAAACCACTTCTCCCCGACATAAGGGATTTTAGTGGCCTTGGAGATGGACCTTGGAGAGAATTTGAAATCTAGGCCTGCCAGCTGGAAATGCTTCTCTTGAAACCTCAAAGCACAAAGGTGTGTTAAAGGGGAATAGCTCTTCACCTCTTGCACTCTTTGGAAAAAATCTAAACACCCAACCTCCTGGAAATTAAACAAGACTGATGGATGGGCATTCACTTCTTCAGTGGAAACAGGCTCAAATCTCTTATGCAGGCCACTCCTATTGTCTTGCCTGGGAAGCATCTTGTTTTGAATGTTCTCTGCAACACCAAGATGTCTCAAATGGCCTTTGGAATGTTTCCTCAAGCACATACCTCTGTCCTCCTTTTTAGTCACTGTTTGACCAAGGCAAACTGCTTCAAATGTTGTGTGAAATGGTTCTTTAACACCAAATTTCTGCTCCTTACAAATCAATGTTTTGTCCCCTTTTATGCCAATCCACAAATAGTTATCAATTTAAGAGCACACAGTCAAATGATTACTGTGCTTGGGAAAGGTAATTTGAAGAAGAGGTAATGGTGGCTTTTTGTAGAACAGAGATCTCCTTGTGTTTTGACAGAAACAAAACAGCCTTGTATTTAGATAAAAACAAAAGCACCCTCCCCAACAACACTTTTCTTGTATTCATTGTTTTTACAGAGGTAGACAAAACACCCTCAACTGAGGCAGCACTAATCTGTTATTTCATAACACAAAGAAAACAATCTATAATGATCAGACTTCCACCTTATAACAATGTTTTTTCTTAGATTTTGTAGACAGGGGTTAATTTCATTTTTCACCACTGCTAGGGCACCTTCAGAAATTATAGGCTCTCTGATCAACACAGGACGGAGAACATCTTTCTAGACTAACCTCGGGACCTTCAAACACTACTTTTTCTTCTTCAAACTATGGTAGATGCACAGAGTTGCTTTCTCATATCATAAAAAGGAAGTTTTATCCACATACCCAGCCTTTCATCTTTTTAGAACCATACTCCTTCACTATCACTGTTTTTTGAAAAAACAAGAAGGGCTCTTAAAACTGTTTCAACACTCTCTCCTATCACTTGAAATGATTTGTGTCATCTACAGTCCTAACCAACTTTGATTTTTATCAAAAACCTTATCCTCCTATATCACTGCTTCTTGTATTATGAGAATAACCTTGTCACCCCTTTAGGATTTCAAAACATTAGTACTATGCATTAGAGAATACCTTGGGATGGCTTATGGCCCTTTTTTCGATCAGTTGAGCAGGTTTCAAGACCCTTTGAAGGCGTTTTGAATGTTCAAACAGGCGCGGCACGTTAAAAAGGAAGAGCGCCACGCAGTAACACAGGTGTCAGGACGACCTTTGGGCAGTTGTGACCGGCGCCTACAGGCACGCCGCGCACTGTGCTGTAGTGTAACCTCAGTGTATTTTTGCTCCTGAACGCGCCGCGCACTTTTCCAGGTGCGCCGCGCAGGCTTTAAAGCTTCAAACTCTGCAAATTTTGCTTGAATTTCTCGTTTTTCCAATGGAAAGCCAGGGGAGATGTTGTTTGTGTTTTGAAATGCAAAATGGGATTTTTCCAACAGTCAATCTACCCTTTATAGTTGAAAAAGCCAACGTCCCTTTGAAATTTGCTTGGTGAGGGTTTTGAAACCTTTTGAAAATGATTTTTGGATTTAAACAAAGCATGAAGCACTTGCCTTTGCAGTTTTATCATTTTAAAACATTACAAAATCCAATATTCGACCAGGACCATTAAAGTGTTGTAGATGACACTTTTGAAGATTTTCGTAGATATGACACTTTTCCCTAAGTGAAGAAATCAGCTTTAAAGCCACAATTCCTCTTAGTGTTTTCTCATCAAGGGAGGAAAGTTGTTTCCTGTGTCCATATCTATTTTTAAGAGGGAACTTTGCTCAAAACCATATACTGACTGTAGAAGCATTCTTTGCCAATATTGCAAGGAGATAAATCGTCACTTTAGAACTTATTTTGACAATTTCTGCTCTTGATGTTTTGAAGGTGATCATGCCCACTGTGAAGCTGATTGAACTGGCAGGTGCTGCTTTGAGCCTTTCTTTTGACTGTGGGTGAAGAACCTCATTTGTCTACTCCAGATCTTACCCATACCTGTTAATCAAGGAAAAAGGCCTTCGCAGACCCTTGGGACTCATATGCAATAGGAAGGTCATTTTCACATGTCCATAAAGGGGCTTTTGACTATGATAGTGCCATGTTTTATCTATTTTGAGTGTTATCCATGATTTTAAAGCACTTTCCATATCCTTTTTCACACCTACTGTATCTGTGTTGTTGATTTGCAAAGTCCCCTTGAGAAAACAAGTCTTAGGTTACCTTCTTGTCCCTTTGATGAGTTTTTTGAAGAAAATCTTCATGAACAGGAGAGGAAAACCTTCTCTGAATATCAACATCACTCTTTGGCCTATTTTTAACCCAGCTCTGGACTTATAAATCTTGAATGGATTTCTACTAATTTCAACTCTGTTTTTTGAAGGAAAATAATGGCTAGATTTCATGCTTGTTGATCAAGGAGAAAATCTCTAGAAACTTTTGATGAAATCATATACCTCAGCAGGGTTTGTTCATTTGTCTTTAGATTTGCCTTTGGAGGAAAACTCTGATAGAAGAAAAATCAAACCTCTTGGATTATCACAGTACCACTTCTTTCCTTTGTTTTTAACACCACTTCTCTATTCATAAGCTTTTAGTTGCTTTCCTACTGCACTTAAAACCCTGCTTCTATTCCTGGCCCTTTGCTTATTAGATGAAGGAGGCCTTTACTCACAGTGCCAAACCCTCTGCTTGTAAAATGAAGGAGGATTTCTCAGTCTTTTAACCCTCTGCTTGTAAAATGAAGGAGGTTTACTCAGTCTTCAACCCTCTGCTTGTAAAATGAAGGAGGTTTATTCAGTCTTCAACCCTCTGCTCATGTATGGAAGAGGTTTTCTCAGTGATGCCATTTCATCAGCTTTTAAACAGTGTTATCTTTCCTCTCACTGCCTATTTATGCTTAAGCAAATGAAGATGACAAATTGACAATAAGTCATGATGGGCATTTCTCTGAGACATGTAATTCTGCTTTCCAAATACCTTTGCGCCTCTTTAGACATCACAAACAATTTGGCTAGTATCTGCAAAGCATTTCTTGTCATTTATAATTCACTAACCTTTGACTGTGATTGCAGGAGCTTAATGAAAAAACTCTCTACCTTGTAGCTGCATCCCAGGCTCAAAACCACATGAGAAGCAGTTGTCTTCTCATGTTGAGTTTAATACTGTCTTCTGGAATACTGGTACACTTCTGCTCTTGAAAGATCCATTGAAATACTGTAAAACCACCTAATATCAGTTTGACCTATGGCCTATGTATTGCTGAGACTTCAAGGCTTGTTAGTGGCATGACTTAAGGGTGTAACCAAACTTTGTTTGCAGAATAGGAAGGTCTGTTAGGACTGGTTGATAGTAGACATAGGTTCTTTGGATTTAGGATAGTTTGCCAAGGGAGAAATGCCTAAAGCGCCACTACCTAACTTAGGGGAGACTTTTGGAAAAACTTGGATTGTTTTCCTTGGAGCTGATGCACAAGCTAGTATGGCTGAGGCTAAATAGGGCTTGACAATGAGGTTTTATCTTGTCATGGGCTGATTGAAAAGGTAGGAGGGAAAAAAAATTTATGGGTGTTTTCCAGCTGGTAAATTTGACAAATTTTGGGATCAGCTGCTAGAAAACTCAGCTAGGAATCTAGTCATCAACAACAGGTGAAAAATACTGATGAATAACAGCAACAACCATTTTAGATCGACACAAATTCTTCTGACTATGCTATTAGGGAAGTTCTTACCCAACAAGTGCATCTAGTGGCATATCACAATGAGACACTTTCTGACACAGTCCGGAAGTATCCCACTTATGAAAAATAGATGTATTCCATTGTGCAGACTTCGTGACAATGGAAGAATTACATTTTTGGAAAGGAAAATATCATCCACATAGAACACTGACCCCTGCAATTCATACAGACATAAGGGAAGTTGCAAAACGATTTCCATGAGAAGTGGTCCACATACCTACAACAATTTAATTTGAACATCAAGTACAAGAAGGGCAGAACCAATAATTTTTCATACTTCCTTAGCTGACCACCGATCGTGGTGCTAACCACTGTGCTCAACTCTTGTGGGCACAATACTTCCACTTAGCCACTTCTGTAATATCCCAAAATGGGAATCACACAGCAAGACTGTTGAAATAATGCACTCCTGAGAAATATATGCACTAAAATGAGTTTGTAGCTCCTGGATCCCTTGGATTAGCTCATCTAAGATCTAAATCCAAAAGGAGAGAAAAAATAAATCAAACTAGGTGGGTTAAATAGATATCCCACAACCTAGTCTAGCTTAAAAACACCCAAAGAGAGGTCCTGCAGCTATATGCACATTTTGCTTCAGGGATTGTGCAGTTTTATCAGTTAATTACAGGAGACCAACATGGAGGCTTATATTTCATAAATACATCAGCAAAATAGATCTTCAATGCAGCTTATACAGTGTATAACAGAAATAGAAATAATATACAAGACAAAAGCCTCAAAATGAGCTGCTACAACAACATGAAATTGCAGAATAGGCCTGACAACGTTATTTCCATTGCTAAAGCATGCAGTAGATTACAACTCAGATCTAGAGTAGATCTGTACATAAACTGATAGATCTATTTCAGATCTGTATACAAGAAATGCTCTTTTATACACTCCCCTTGGGGATCTCAGCAAAACATGGACAACAGTGAGTAGATCTGAGATCTAAGTCACAGATCTGTAGAAGTATTCAGAAAAACTCTGAATCATAACTTATGTAGCAGATCAGATCTGAACTAACATGGATTAGTTTCCAATCCACGGATCACCATAGTGATAGGAAGAATCCAATCACTAGAGATCTCTCCTCAAGAATAATGCTAAGAAACCCTGCAAATCTGCTCTTGAAAATAATGCAATCATGGAAGAGGGACTATGTTGTAGGCTCTGAGTATGATTTCGCCTGATGCCAATGTATGGATCTGAAGCTCCAAGGGTCTAGAACAAACTTATCAAAGGGATATATGACTTTCCCAGTGAGGAGTGCTAGAACTGCATAGATCTGAAGAGATCTATTCTCCGCTTGCTGCAGCTCACATGGACAACCCAATCCTAAACAGGACTGCGCTGTAGATGCAAGGTGAAGCTTGGCCCAAAGCCTGATAGTGGACAAGATAAAAAAGGCTCCTCCAAGAGCTGCTTAAGTAAGGATATGGGATTCCCGCTCAGGAACACCCAATGCTAAACAACATTGTTCTCTTGCTAAACAGCCAGAGAATGAGGAATGTTTAAACAGACAATACCTTCAGAAAATAATAATCATCAACAACCCTTTCCTGTTGTCCTACTCTTCCTTTTATAAGATGAGAGCCTTGTCAAACCCTAAACCACCTCAATGAGATAGCTCCTTTTACATGTGGAGCCTCCATCTAAAACTATGTTGTGTATCCATGAGGTCCATTGCACCTAGACTACATTGTTGATTTGGTCAAGGTTGACCCAGTCTCATGATTCAAACCCATTCACACCTGTAAGAGTTTATTTACATGGCTCAAATATGTCTTTTTTTACATAGGCATTGATTTATTCATAGATTTCAGGAGTTTTACATGTCCTCCTTTATTCATTTATTCATGAAAAAAGAAATAAAACAAAAATGCATATTCCTCTTAGCTTAGGCTAAGTAAGAATATTACAGTCCTCCCCTCCAAAATGTTGCTTGTCCTCAAGCAACTGATAGGGTGAGTGCTGCAACACTTCTCCTCCATTGGTGACATCATCAAAGATCAAGCTCTCATCATAAGCTAGATGCTCACCAATCCAACCCTCCATGAACTGTTCCTCCAAGGTCAAGATGAGATGTGCAAAATCCATCCCACATGGAGTCAAGAAATCATAGGAAACAAACATGGTTGAACCAATACTCTCTCTAAAACATGTATCATAAGGTACATAAAGAGTCTCCATTCCATGTGGTACACATATGCTCCCCATCCTCCCTCCATACATCCCCATAAATAGTACAATTACATCATCAATGTATGGGAATAAAAGTACATATAAACAAACTGAAATTTGAGCATAAGGAGGTGGGTCATGATCCCACATAAGGTACCAACGCAGGGCATCTCCTGCCTACATTAGATCAAGATTTGGTAAGTGGTTTCCCCACCACTTACTTGCTGCACAAGTCATCTCACCATAGCTGAAGATGTGAGATATGTTTGGTGCCTTTGGGAAGCACCCATCATGAAAAATAATCTCCCTTTGCACAACAAGGGAGTGGCCAAGTTCAGAATTCTTAGTGGCAAAACAAATGCCATGAGATCTACATGAAATATCACTCCCTTTAGGAGCCATGGCCTGCATACACATGGTAAAATAATGTGTCAAATCAAAAAAATAAACAGGCTCTACATGATCAGATTCTTTACCATTCAAGTTCCTCATACACATGGAGTTGTGCATGGACATTTCTCCTCTTTCAAGAGAAGGAAGAGATGGCTGAAATGACACTTTCATAGAGTCCCTTGGCTGCCCCAACTCCACATAGCTCATGCACTCAGAAAGTGCTAATGTAGTTCCTCCTTCATGCCCTCCCAATCAAAGCTCCTCATGATTAGGGTGTAGATCTTTGTTGACTGCATATGGCTGAAAAGGAACTCTTTGTGTGCCCCTTGTAGTGTCTTCTTCTTGAGCTTGGAGGCTCTAGACAAGAAGACCCTACCATGATGATAGATGACTCCTCCATGGACTAAGTAGCCCTCCTCTTGCTGCATGTCATCTAGTATCATACCGGTGTGAAGATATTTGGAATACTCTACAAGGAGTTGAGGTTTCCAATACAGATCTACACTTCTCAACAATGACAGCGCTGGTGATGCCTCTATAGGAATACCTGTCATGTTGCTGATCTTCTCTTTGACATCTCCCATGCAAAAGGTGTGTGTTGGAAGGTTGATCCTTCCATTCTCCTCCTCCCACAGCGCAGATCCATAAATGAGAGTGGGTGATAGAGATAAGGGAAGAAGATTTCCCTTTTCCTTGAGCTATCCCAAGCCTCCTAGTGCTGCTGATGTTTCCTTCTTTGCTCCAATCCTTCTTGGATCTAAATTTGGAACATCACATTGTGAGGGCTTCCCCACAATATCTGAATCTGATGGCCTCCCATGTGGTTTTCCACTAGACAAGAATGTCCCATGCAGAAATCTCATGAATATCAGAGATGGGACTGTGAGGTCCTTACTTCCACTGCGCAAATCCATCTCTGTTTTCTGTGTGGAAGTGTGATGTGAGGGTAAGTATGCATGCCTTGGATCATTTTAGGTTCACCACTCTTCATGTCCACCCATTCCATTTGAAAATTCTTCCAATCAGTGGTGACTTTCCCCAATGTAATCAACCATTGAACCCCCAAGATGATATTGGTGTCTGGTATGTCAACTACAAAGAAGTGATCCACCAAAGTGTAGGATCCCATAGTGACTGAAAGTGATGGGACATGATGCATGCATTGCATTGTTCTATCTCCTAGGACCAAAACAGAGAATCCCTCAAAAGTATCAGTGGGTATTGCTCTCCTTTGCACAAGATGAGTATCAATAAAGTTGTGGGTTGCCCCACTGTCAATCAGCACAGAAACTCTCTGATTCATGACTTAACCTTGAACTCTTAAGGTCAAGTACTTAGGTACGCCTCTCAAACATGCAAGAGTTCCTCCGATTGGAGCAAATTCTCCACTTCCATCTCCAGATGGTGTTGGGTCTCCCTCAACATTGTCAGTGTTGTGACCTCCTCTAGGTTCATCATCATCATCTTCTTTAGCATCTGAGAAGACTTCAATATAGTGTGCTTTACCAGCAGCACACCTATGTCTAGGAACCCATGGTTCTTGACAAGTGAAGCAAAGCTTCTTTCTTCTTAGATATCTCTAGGCTTCAATGTCAAGAGGTTTCCTGAATGTGCTCTCCTTAGGAGCAGCTTTTTCTCCTTTTCCCTTGGAAAAGAAGGAGGACTTGTTCTAAAAGTTTGCCTTTGCTTTTGGCAAGGAATCTTGAAGATCTCTTGTCCTCTAAATGGCATCATGCAGGGTAAGGGGCTTGGTAGATTTTACCAACCCATGAAGAGGTTCATCCAAACCATCGATGAACATATAAACCCTACTTTCTCCAGACAAGTCAGGAACCATAACAGATAATCTTAAAAACTCAGAAATATAAGATTCAACATTACCTGACTGCTTTAGCTTTGTAAGGCTCATGAAGGGTGCCTCTGGATCTCTTCTATCAAATCTTTCCACTACCTTTCTAGTGAACTCAGAATAGATAGTCACATTGGCATGGCCCAATGTTGACAAGCCATGGAACCACCAGTCGTGTGCTTCACCTTCAAGGTGCAGCGCTGCCACTTTGATAGCCTCCATTTCAGGGACCTTGTTCAACTGAAAGTAGATATCCAGATTTTCTACCCATGCTTTGGCAGAAATTTTAGATGACCCATCAAAATAGGGTAAGAATAATCTTCCCATAGAGTGATTTCAATCATGATTCCGAGTGAATGCACCCTCTTTGTGCTGATACCTTGGTCTTCTTTTGTCCTTCAAGTGACAAAACCCTCGAAAACTAAGGTTCTCCTTGAATCTCTAATTTTGAGACTCATATTCAACAAAATAGTCTTCAAGGGATGGTTGCTCTTTTAACCCTTCATTTCCCATAGCCAAAAAGGTAGGCATAGTGGAGCGTTGGGAAACTTGTGGCTGGTTCACTGGTTGATCATTCCAGTGTTGAGATATGCCAAAGCTTTCTCCAAGATGAAATATTCTAGGAGAGTCTTTGATTCTATCAACTCTCATCTCTTTGATCTCTCTAGAAAGATCTTGCATGGCCTTCAAAAGAGTTCCTGCAAACTCTCTTCCTTCTTCATCACTTCCATTTCCATCTTCAGGGGTTTTACCCTTGTGTTTGTCATCATTGGTGTAATAAAAATTATTTTGTCTCCTTCTTAGATACCTCTGATCTCTGTCAGTGAGAGGCTCTCCTTCTTCTGAAGACATATTGGCTCAAATAATGCACAGGTTGTGCCAAGAAAGGTGCTCTGATACCACTGTAATATCCCAAAATGGGAATCACATAGCAATACTGCTGAAATAATGCACTCCTAAGCAATCTATGCACTAAAATGAGTTTGTAGCTCCTGGATCCCTTAGATTAGGTCATCTAAGAGCTAAATCCAAAAGGAGAGCAAAAACAAATCAAACTAGGTGGGTTAAACAGATCTCCCACAACCTAGTCTAGCTTAAAAACACCCAAAGAGAGGGGCTGCAGCTATATGCACATACTGCTTCATGGATTGTGAAATTTTATCAGTTAATTATAGGAGACCAACATGGAGGCTCATATATCAGAAATACATCAGCAAAATAGATCTTCAATGCAGCTTATACAGTGTATAACAGAAATAGAAAGAATATACAAGACAAAAGCCTCAAAATGAGCTGCTACAACAACATGAAATTGCAGAATATGCTTGACAACGTTATTTTCATTGCTGAAGCATGCAGTAGATTACAACTCAGATCTAGAGCATATCTATACATAAAATGATTGATCTATTTCAGATCTTTATACAAGAAATGCTCTTTTATACACTCCCCTTGGGGATCTCAGCAAAACATGAACAACAGTGAGTAGATCTGAGATCTAAGTCATAGATCTACAGAAGTATTCAGAAAAAATCTGAATCATAACATATGTAGTAGATCAAATCTGAACTAACATGGATTGGTTGGCCAATCCACGGATCACCACAGTGAGAGGAATAATCCAATCACTAGAGATCTCTCCTCAAGAATGATGCTAAGACACCCTACAACTCTGCTCTTGCAAATAACTCAGTCATGGAAGAGGGACTGTGCTGTAGGCTCTGAGTATGCTTTGGCTTGATGCCAATGTATGGATCTGAAGCTCCAAGGGTCTAGAACAGACTTATCAAAGGGATAGATGACTTTCCCAGTGAGAAGGAGTACTAGAACTGCATAGATCTGAAGAGATCTATTCTCCACTTGCTGTAGCTCACATGGACAACCCAATCCTAAACAGGACTGCGCTGTAGATGCAAGGTGAAGCTTGGCCCAAAGCCTGATAGTGGAAAAGATAAACAAGGCTCCTCCAAGAGCTGCTCAAGGAAGGAGATGGGATTCCCGCTCAGGAACACCCAATGCTAAACATCATTGTTCTCTTGCTAAATAGCCAGAGAATGAGGAATGTCTAAATAGAAAATACCTTCAGACAATAATAATCATCAACAACCCTTTCCTGTTGTCCTCCTCTTCCTTTTATAAGATGAAAGCCTTTTCAAACCCTAAACCACCTCAATGAGATAGCTCGTTTCACATGTGGAGCCTCCATATCAAATTGCGTTGTGTATCCATGAGGTTCACTGCACCTAGACTGCGCTGTTGATTTGGTCAAGGTTGACCCAGTCTCATGATTCAAACCCATTCACACCTGCAAGAGTTTATTTACATGGCCCATATATGTCTTTGTTTACATAGGCACTGATTTATTCATAGATTTCAGGAGTTTTACATGTCCTCCTTTATTCATTTATTCATGAAAAAGAAAATAAAACAAAAATGCATATTCCTCTTAGCTTAGGCTAAGTAGGAATATTACAACTTCTCTACCAAATCGATCGATAATTCAGCCACACACACAATACGCTCTTGGAGGGTAATAAAGTTCCAGATTTTCACCACCAGGATGCCCTGCTCTGTCACCTGGGACACCTTTGTGTTCCTTCAAGAGAGCGTGCCAAGATGATTTTGGAAGCGCACTAAAACCGAGTCGTTGGGAATTCTTGGGTTGAGAAAAGAGTGGCAATACTGCATAATTATTTCTATTGGCCAAACCCTCAATAGGATTTCGGGAAGTACATCAAATCCTACACTGCCTGCGCCATTTCCAAACCGACCATCAAGAAGAAAGGACTCTATTCTATGCTTCCTAGCCTTATTCGACCTTGGGAATCCATCTCCATGGATTACATGTCGGGCCTTACTTCTACTAAGCATGACAATGCTTTTGTTTTTGTGGTCATCGAAAGATTCTCGAAGATGGCCATTATGATGGCCTGCAAGAAGAATATCACAACAGAATCCACTACTAAACTGTTCTTTGAACGAGTGTGGGTACACTTTGGGATCCCACAGTCTATCATCTTAGATCAGGACAGCAGGTTCCTCAGTACATTTTGGTCCAGCCTCTAGTTGATGTTGGATACCAAGCTCAACAAGTCCATAGGTTTACATCCACAAAATTATGGCCAAACAGAGGTTGTCAACCGGATGAATATACACATTCTGCGCATGTACAACTCAAAGCATCCACACAAATGGGATGAGATCCTTCCCTATGTACATCACAAATATAATCGGGCTCTGCATATCTTAGCTAGCCAAAACCCCTTTCAAGTGGGCTTGGGATTCCAACTACTATGTACCATTGATGTAGCCATGCCATTTGTGACCACTTAGGCAGATTCAATTCATGTCCAGTCTGAGGCTGACAAGGCGAAAATTTTCATTGAGCGCACTCAACACATGGACTGCCAATAAGTTCATGACATATTTGATAAATCCAATGCTAAGTACAAGCAACGACATGATCAACATTAGGTGTCACACAACTTCCAGGTGGGCGAAAAAATGTGGCTACATTTGCAGAAGGAGCGCTTCGCTAGACCCCACCTGTAATGTCCCCTAATAATAATAAAAATAATAAATATATAATATATAATATAATATAATTAAATAAATAGTAAATAAACAATAAGTAAATAGTAGTAAATACAGAAGAAATAATAAAGAGAATAATAATAATAAATAAAATACTAAATAATAACTGGAGTTCTAAATAAAATAGTAAATAATAAACTGGATTTCTAAATAATAAATAAATAAGTGAAGTTAAAAAAAGTAAAAAGGAATAAATTAAGAAAGAGTTAAACTAAGAAACTATAAAAATAAGTAAAGTTAACAAAAGTAAGTTAAACTAAGAGAAACATTAAATTAAGTAAAACTTAAAATAAAGAAATAAAAGTTGCATGTTGACACAGTGAATGTGTGCATGTGGTTCCCTTTCCATTGTTTGGTCTATTTAATAGACATTGAGGAATATTCATTAATCATTCCTTCATCCATTCTCTTGAGAGAAAGGTATTGTGAGGCAAAGGCTTCCCTGGTAGTAGTACGTTGATTGAGGGCTTGAGCGTGGATGGCTATGGAAAGACTATGTGCAACTGAGCCTACGGTTGGGTGGAGAGTTGTCCCCAAAACTTTTTTGCGATTAGCAGGATTCAAATAGCGTTCAACTTTGGAGTTTCAAGTAAATAATATCGTTGTTACAGGTAATTCGTCTTTGCGTGTGTTTCTGAAATTTCTATGCTGATTAGTTAAACAGTTTTTGGTGTTGATTATTGATTGCATATTTGATATAATTAATGGCATGTTAAGTTTGGGGTTGTTACACCACCGCAAGCTTCGCCCGCTCCGATATGGGCCATACACCATGACCAAGGCTGTAGGGGACAATGACTTTGAGCTCAGTATTCCACCATTCCTTGGTCTGCACCCAGTTTTCAATATGGACCACCTTTGGCCCTATTTTCTACCTCTACTAGACACATCTAACATGACAGAACAACTCACAACAACAGAGTTAAACCCAAATTGCATGGAACATGCCAAAAATGATTAGATCATGGATACAAAGATCAAGAACACTCAACAAAAAAGGATCCCGCTATATCAAGTTGTCAAAGCAAGGCAACTCCTTCACCAAGGCAAGTGGCTCACCATGGACTATGTTCAGTAGAAGTTTCATCATCTCATGGAGGAACTCAACACAAGGGAGACCATTTCTTCCTAAGGGGGAGGAATGATCTAGGTGGATATTTTTGGCCACCTGCCTATTCCACTTAGACCCCCACCATTGTTTCTTTCAATTTTTCAGTTTCCTTAATTATAGCACAACTTACTATTTTTAGCATTTTTTCGGGTCCTGAACTTCCGGAGCCGTTTTGAGGCCCTAAACGAATTTTTTTGGGAAAACTGGGAGCAATATGGAAATTCCTTTGATGATACTCACATCAAAAGTTTTATTCCTTGGATAGATCTTTCTAACGAGGTATTGTGTGCGTTAAATGAAGCTAATATGCCAAAGTTATGTCCTCGGGAAGTTGATGTACCAATTTACCCAAATTGGGCCCATAATTTTGGCGCTTCATCTCCTATGGTTAGTTTTTTGGATGTTTAGGGTTTTCCATTGTTTCTCAATAATAAATAGGCCTTCGAGCTTCATTTTAAGACTGCTCAAAGGCCTTTATTCACCACATTTGTTCTCATAGATAAGCTACTAACACCCTAGCTAGTTTATTTTCATTCTGTCCATAAGCATATTTCAGTTATTTGTTATTAATGAAATGAAGTATTATTTCTACTGCATCTCTACGTTTATGTGTATTTTTGTATTTCACTGTGTTCCTACATAAATTTGGATCACATTTAGGAATGTAATGCACAATATTCATCTAAGATCTTGGAGGGAAAGTGGGAGAAATTTGTTAGCAAGGATAATCTGCATTATCCTCCCCTCATTTAGAAATTTTGATTTTTCTGGTTCAAAATCACTTGGTCTAGCTACACGGTTATACTTAGGCAAGCCAGTCCTTCTCATACAAATGTTGTAGGTGTTATAATTGAAATAGTTGGAACATAGATGGAAGCTCATTATGAGTTTGGATTTGGATATTACACTCAATATTAATTTCATTATTCAATCATTTAAGAAGAGAAAAAGGACTTTCCACAAAATGTATATTGAGATTAACCATTTATATTTAAAATAGATCATGTATATTGAAATGATGAAACATTTTGTGATATAAATGTTGTAGGCGTTATAATTAAAATAGTTGGAACATCGATGAAAGCTCACTATGAGTTTGGATTTGGTATTTACAGTCAATAGCAATTTCATTATTGAATCATTTAAGGAACAAAAAATAACTTTCCAAAAAATGTATATTGAGATTAAACATTTAGATTTAAAAGAGATGATGTACATTGAAATGATGAAACTTTCAATAAAATATCCTCTTAATTCTACACAGAGTAATTTTAGCAATGAACTTAAGTAAGGTAAATATACAATAAAATGATTTTATGTCATAAAATGTTTCTAATGCTTTTAATGCAGACATTTAAGGATTTAGTTCCATTTTTCCTTGAATTTACCTATTAGTGACACCATGACACTGAATAGATATTGTTGAATAATATTGGTTGAAGTGAATAGATATACCATAATCCAATATAGTTTTTTTACAAAATAAAATCACATATTTTTGGGTAAATGTTGTAATGATATGATTTTTTAAAAAATAATTAATAACTAAATAATATTAAAATAGAAATAATTTAAATTAAATTAAGATTTTGAAAATAGTAAAATTTAGAAATAAAATTTTATGTAACTTGTAAAATTGACAATAAAAAAGAAGAAGAAGTTAAATAACTACAAAGAATTTATTACACCTAAATTTTCATTCCTTTATTTATTTGGTGTAACTTTGCACCTTTTAGAGACAGTTGCTAGTTTATTAATTAAATGAAATTTAAAAGTCACCATAAAGTATTAATATTGACTGTCTTTGTAAACTAGTAGAATATTGTTTTATATAAAGACAGTTGCTAATTTATTAATTAAATGAAATTTAAAAATCACCATAAAGTATTAATATTGACTATCTTTATAAACTAATACAATATTGTTTTATACCATAATTCTTATATCTTTATTATTATAATTTATTTACAACATTACAAATATATTTTAATTTTTTTTATTAAAATGAATTGTATAAGAAATGATTTTTGTGGACTAGTGTAGTGGTTTCGGAGCACTTTCTATGCAGAATAGATAGGCGAGGACAAATGTGAATTTATAATGGAGGAGTCTTTTGTTCGACGAATCAGGAGATGATGTGATAGCTCCCGATCAGCCCCCTCTGGTGACCCCTCCCTTCTCCGGCTCGATGGTGGACCCCGTGCTCGACGACACTCCAGCTCCCAACAGCAGTGGACGGCGACAGTGACGGTAGCGTGGACCCACCTCAAATGCATCCTCCACCACCTCTCTCCCTCGCGTCGCTCCTCCCCCATCCGCCACCCCCACGACCACTAGCCACCTACCTCCATCAATGCTGCACCGCACAGATGGATAATTCCGCGCGTGAAGGATTTTGCAAATTTTGTTTTTAGTTTCTCAGTTGCGATGGAGGAGCATCATGCTCAGTTGCGAGGGAGGAGCATCAAGGAGCAGTGTGGAATTATCCATTCGATTCGAGCATAAAAAACAGGCAGGAACCCTTATACTATCAATTCGAGCTATGTTTTAATTGTTGTTTGAAATTTTGGTTTTGTTAAAACCCTTGTTCATCTACCCTTGTACCATATGAGTAAAAAATGTGTCGAAGTTGTAATTGGTTATCATGTGAGTTCATGGAGTAGTTTAATTGAGCCTTACAATGTTACGAAGTATCATATAAATCTGAAATTCAAATTCAAGGTGCAAATCCCTGAAAATCTAACTTAAGCGTTGGGAATAATATATAGAGAATAAAAACTGAAAAGATGAAATCGCACTGCATCTACCAACACTCACGATTATCAATACCATTGATATGTATTTACAGAAATGGAAATAGAGATAAAGAGGATGATATACATATATTCTACTAATGAAATAAAACTATCAGCCAATACCTATTCATAAAGTTTACAATTTCCATCTGAGAAGTGGCCAGACTTCATAAATATTCAATTAACAAAAATGTTTCTAAACAATAAGAAACTATTCCAAGGATCTGTAAAATAATCCTACTCCATTGCTATTTTGTTCCAGACATCCACCAACTGTAATTTCATAGTACTTCCATCCAAACTATCAGAACTAAGTTGGGTTTGCATGTCTCAATTACTATTGGGTGCACTGCATTTGCATGATATTTGTAGGCCAAGCAATGCTTATGCAGTTCTTGCCAGCACCCATCATCAAATTTCAGAGCATAGCTTCCAGCATCATATTTGAATATCTCTATTATGGCCTTGTTGTAGCTATCATGTTTCTCAACTTGGCTCTGAGCTTCCTGAACAAATGCCTCCAGCTGATCTTGCCACAACCCATGTCCAACTTTTCCTTACCCATATCTACCCACAGGCAGCCCTTCTTGGTTCTGATCCAACACCACCACCATTGCCACAGTTCTTTGTTTCCATGGGTACTCATATATGCAGGATCTTTGTTAGATGATGGAGGTTCTTCACAGTGAGGAGAATAGCCTCCCACATTGAGGCAATATCCCATTTTGAAACTTGCAACACAAGGAGCTACAGAGAAGGAACTGTGGGGAAAGAAAATACATATATTAGAAGCCAGCAGTGATGTCTCAAACATGACAAGGGTAATGGTAGGGGAATCTTGTGAGATTACTATCCTCT
The DNA here is from genome assembly GCA_034641835.2 of Pinus albicaulis. Taxonomy (NCBI): domain Eukaryota; kingdom Viridiplantae; phylum Streptophyta; class Pinopsida; order Pinales; family Pinaceae; genus Pinus; species Pinus albicaulis. Next base: position 33,934 of record JAXQQM020075144.1, read on the forward strand.
GTCAATGCAACATACAACCTAATTTACAGCGCCTACATTGTAAAATGCTGAAAATACAGTGTAAATTTTTTTTCCTGTAGGCGCTGGAAAATCATTTTCCAGCGCCTAGAGGAAATACATTTCATGCTTCCATTAAAGTATAATATGTGGGCTCTTCGATTTCATACAGAAAATGGATCTATTTTATCCACCCATGCAGCTAAAATGAATCAGTTACTTTCCATATGGATCTCTGTGATATTTTGATTTTATTTTTTTCAATCTATGTAATTAGTTTACCTTCTTAATTATCTTAAATGATTTTTCTTTTTAATAAGAAATGAGTGGTCAATTTGTTTTTCTATTTTATGTGACACCTCTATTTCACTTTGCTGGATAGTGTACCTTGTTTCTCTAGGTACAACCATATTTCAATTTTGATGGCTGTGGTAAGACATAATGGTCTAAATAGAGATATAGTTGTGGAGTTGCAAGTTAAGAGGAAATATGGAGACAAAGAGTGGTCAAGCATAGAATGCAAGAGTCCTTAAGTGGAGGAAGAGATGAAGAAATGACTATTGAAGTATGATTGAATGACGAGGATTGAATACAATAGGTTTTGAAAAAGGATCTTCGTCATTCCATGGTGAGGTGGAATGAGTTTTCGTGAATGAAATACAAGAGGAAGTGCAGAAAAGTTTTGGCTAACTCAGGTGAGGATTTCAAGACTTTTTTGGAGCAGTTATCATACTTTTGATGAATGTTGTGTGAATGGGAACACCAGGTATCATGGACATTTGTATCAGCAGATATGTGGAGAAGGTTTAGCAAAATAGGATGAGACTGAAGAAAATACTGAAGATTAGTCAGTCTCCCTGTAAGTTGTGAAGGAAGAATAGGAAGCCTTTTTTTTTATTAGATAAAGTTTCACAATTAGGACCATGTGGTTAGTGTTTTTTTGCACAAATGATAAAAAATTTCTTGGTCCAACATATTAAGCAATGCCAACGAAAATGGTTTGGTCAAATCTGTGGGTTGAAATCTCCATACAATAGAAGTATTTTGGTTTAATATAAATAAGCAAAAGTTTTTTTTCGTTTTTTGAAGAAGGTTATGCTCAATGAATAATAAGTTTCTGGAGAACCTGTGTTAATAATTTTTGGACATTTCAAATATTATTAACACAGGTTCTCCAAAAACTTATTTTTCATTATGAATTACAACTATTAAAATATGCATTGAAAAAAAAAGGTTATGCTTTGCAAGTTATTTTAAGTCACAACAATAAGCAAAGTTGCATATGATAAGGGTGTGAAAAATTGGAAAAATTGGCATATATTTCAACTTTATAATTAGGACCAACAAAAAGGTTGACAAGTTTATGCACCCAACAGGGACTAGTATGCAATTCTAGTATGTGCTCATTTGCAATTTAGAGCGTGCAGGTGTAGGTGTAGGTGTGGTGGGTTTAGGACTAGTTTGGTACAGTGCGTTGAACAAGGACTTCAGAATGTAAAGGATATAACTATGTGTCATACTACTCATCAATATAAAACCGTGAAATGAAGAATCATGGGTGTGTTAAAATTCAAACCCGTAAGAGAAGACTTTGGATCATAAATTTGGAAAAATTGGATAAGGGGAATCCACATTGTAATACACGAGGTAATACAAATCAAATATCCAAATATCATACCAATTGATTTTCACTGCTATTGATTATGATAGTCCTAATTCTTGATTCCCACACATCATTTCAGTTAGTTTGCTACCATCATCTTATGGGTACTCGTTTATGGGATATGTGCAGTGTGTGATGTTTGTTATTCCAGGTAAACATTAGAACTCATTTCAATCACTTTATGCTTTTTATGCTTTAGTTGGCACTATGGTGACACTACTTTTAAACAACTCTTCCAAATATTATAGTGTCTAAACTATTACAAACTTTATTAGGGGTCCCAACAGAATGTAGTTTCATCAATGGTCTCTCAATTATGGCTCTGAAGTATACATCCAACAAACAACCATGCATGTAATTCACAGAAACAAGAAATAATTGGCCCATGCATTTAATTCACAAAAATAAGAAATAATTGACCCATTCATGTAATTCACAGAAACAAGAAATAATTGAAGTCAGTGGCAGTAGCACTTTTGTGGCAATGAGCAATCTAAGTGGAAAGGGCATGAAATTTGATACATTATGAAAAACATGAACCAAGAGCATATAAAACAAACATAGAGAAGCTTCCAATATATTAGATTGTTTTGGGAAGTTCGTATACCAAAACATAACATTAGAAGAACCATAACATTAACATTAATAAAGGTTATAAAACTCCAATCTTCACATCTTTTAGATTTCAGCAAGCTGTGCTACTTCTGCAAGGATTTTGAGGGGGTTGTTGTCAGCCACTGCCCTCCTCACTCTTTTACCCTTTTTCTGAATTGTTTGTGATTGTTTTTCACTTTCTTCTGGAAGCTCATCAATAATCAAAATTGGATCCTTCAGTTTGGGATTTAACTTGGCTTTCAACCCCAACCTCAATTTGTTTGTAGGCCTTGTTCGTGGCCTCTTACAGTATTCTGTTGCATGTTGAATTTCTGCAATTGTTTCATCTTTGTTGTTGTATTTGACTTATGTTTGTTGCCATCTACGCCTCCTGTTAGGGTTGTCAGCAGCTTTCTCTCGGCCTCTGTAGGTAAAGCCCTTTCCTTCTTATGTTTTCTAGGAAGTGGCTATCTCATTACCCTCTCACTCGACTGTTGTGCTTGCTTCTTTAAAGCATGAAGGTACAAGATCTGAATGAGGCCATGGTGGTAGACATCATGGGGATATAAAATCTTCCTTTTTCTTGCACAGGCAACCATTTTTATTAAGGTCTGATACAAGAAATAAGGGAGATTCATCTTATTGAACTCAGCCATGTGTACCAGAAATATCATGTGATAAAGGAAGACCTTAGAGAAATGGCCATCACATGTGAAATAACGTTGAGTCTGCCGCATTGGTTTTTCCCACTCTCGTTTTAAAATGCGAGAGTGGACCCCAACGCTCTAGCAAGGGTCATGACAATTGTCTTTTAGGAAGAAATTCAGGTTTACCCATTGTACTGGTTTCCTTTTGAACCACCTTTCTCCCTTAGCTACTGCATTTGTTGCTTCTGCAATGCTTTCCTCTATTACAGGAAAGAATAGCCCCTCAACCTTGGAATTGTTACCATCAAAAGTATCAACGAAATCAGAAGAATGTTCCATTTTATGTCCATTGAACAACTTAATGATGGGCAACCAGCCTGCTTCGCTGAAATATGGAAATTCATCAGCACCATAAATTTCGAATGCACAAGCTCCATCCAGCTCATAACGATATAGGTGTCCACTCTTGCCCATCTGTCACAAAAACATGAGTAGTTATCAGAAATATAGTTTAACTAATGCAACAAGACAATAATAATGTGCATAAACTCTACTCGACGATGTTACATTCCAAACAAACAAACTAAAACAAATAATAATGAGATGACAGGAGCCTTGCAATGAATGCCTTTCTTTCTAAAAATAAAATTTTGTCTCATTTTTTTAATGAACTCATGATTGATAATTTTGGAAGTGTTAGTAAGAGGAGGAACAACAGCCACCCTCTTTGTATCCAGTGCAATTGTGATGGTTATTGTGAGAATATCTAATTGTGCTCTAAACATGGCTATAGAATAATTATAGGTTATTGATCCAAATTGTAAGTTTTGATTTTAAATTACCAGTGCAATGATAGTTTTTGGAATTTACAAGTGCATATCAAATTCCTTTCAAAAGGGGCGCTCTAGGGAGTTATATGGCTTCTACTATAGGCCTCCCAAGTTAATGGAACAACAAAGCAAACGTTCTAAGTGTAGAATCAATCTAAATATGAAAATATAGTTTTTATTTCAATATAATAAGTGCAATGAGATAACTATAGAATTCCAATGAATGTCTTGGCTCCTACAAGGTAAAAGTTTGTTTGATTCTGTTGATGAACTCATGATTGAAATTTTTGGAAGTATTAGTAAGAAGAGGAAAAATGCACTCTTTGTATTCCCTATGGTTGTGGTGGTTATCGTGAAGAGTATATCAGATGGTGTTGAAAGTATGGTTATACAACAATTGTAGGGTATTTATATGAACAATGACTTTTAATTTAAAAGTAATCCTATAATGATAAGACTATAGTCTTGCAATGGCAATTTATAGACTCTACAGGTGCATAGTATAGTCCATTTGAAAAGGGTACTCCAAAGATCTATGTGACTTCTACCATAGGCCTCCCAAGTCAATGGGACAACAAAAAATTGCTATAATTGTAGGAGCTATAAAAATATGAACAAATAGTTCTTATTTCAAACTAAAAGTGAAATAACATGAAACAACCTTGCAATGAATGTCTTGGTTTCTATAAGTGAAAGTCATTTTGATGAACTCATAATCATTATTTTTTGAAGCCGCTAATGGTAGTCATGGTGGTTATCCTGAAGAGTATATGTTTTGCCTGTTTAATGGAGCTCCAAGGGTGGATATAAGACAACTGTAGGTTAGTAACCTAAACAATTAGATTTAATTTGATTTTACCAATTCAATGACAATATTGTACAATGTAATCACAATCAATGTTTTGGAATCTATAGGTGCATAGTAAATTGCATTAAAAATGATACTCTGAGGAGTTAATAGGATTTTTGTCACATAGAGACCAGAAATCACAAATTGACAAATCTTTCAATAAAGCATAGTTTTCCTATGTTTCACCAAATTTCACCTTTTAACAGAGACCTGATCACTGGTCGAAAAGGAGATGATGTCCTCCAATGTAGCATGCACAAGGAAGAGACTGCAAGGTGGATGGAAAGCAAAGTTCCTATTCCAAAATAGATGTCTTATCCATGGTGGTTGAAAAACCTTGAGCCCTGAATAATGTCTTATCCATGCCTACAAAATGCAGAGTGAGATACTTGGTTACATGGGGAAAATAAAATTATTTACAGATTGTACACATTTCATATCTAAATAAAGAGTTACAACTTTTTTTTCTAAGGAGAAAAACATATAATCTACACTGACAAACTAGAAAAATATGTCTACATTTTAGGAAAATGAAAAGGGAAAAAAAGGAAAAAAGATACAACCCTCGCAAACTAGAAAATAGATGCCAAAGAAACTAAATTGATGACCTTTCTTTCTTAGTTACAATAAATTTGTAGCTAGTTTTCAGACTTTCTATTCCATAAGTTATCTTTCAATAAAGCATAGTTTTCTTATGTTTCACCAAATTTCACCTTTTAACAGAGACCTGATCATTGGTCGAAAAGGAGATGATGTCCTCCAATGAAGCATGCACAAGGAAGAGACTGCAAGGTGGATGGAAGGCAAAGTTCCTATTCCAAAACAAATGTCTTATCCATGGTGGTTGAAAAACCTTGAGCCCTGAATAATGTCTTATCCATGCCTACAAAATGCATAGTGAGATACTTTGTTACATGGGGAAAATAAAATTATTTACAGATTGTACACATTTCATATCTAAATAAAGAGTTACAACTTTTTTTTCTAAGGAGAAAAACATATAATCTACACTGAAAAACTAGAAAAATATGTCTACATTTTAGGAAAATGAAAAGGGAAAAAAAAAGTAAAAAGATACAACCCTCACAAACTAGAAAATAGATGCCAAAGAAACTAAATTGATGACCTTGCTTGCTTAGTTAGAATAAATTTGTAGCTAGTTTTCAAACTTTCTATTCCATAAGTTATCTTTCAATAAAGCATAGTTTTCTTATGTTTCACCAAATTTCACCTTTTAATAGAGACCTGATCACTAGTTGAAAAGGAGATGATGTCCTCCAATGAAGCATGCACAAGGAAGAGACTGCAAGGTGGATGGAAGGCAAAGTTCCTATTCCAAAACAGATGTCTTATCCATGGTGGTTGAAAAACCTTGAGCCCTGAATAATGTCTTATCCATGCCTACAAAATGCATAGTGAGATACTTGGTTACATGGGGAAAATAAAATTATTTACAGATTGTACACATTTCATATCTAAATAAAGAGTTACAACTTTTTTTTCTAAGGAGAAAAACATATAATATACACTGACAAACTAGAAAAACATGTCTACATTATAGGAAAATGAAAAGGAAAAAAAAATTAAAAAGATACAACCCTCACAAAATAGAAAATAGATGCCAAAGAAACTAAATTGATGACCTTGCTTGGTAAGTTACAATAAATTTGTAGCTAGTTTTCAAACTTTCTATTCCATAAGTTATCTTTCAATAAAGCACAGTTTTCCTATGTTTCACCAAATTTCACCTTTTAACAGAGACCTGATCACTGGTCAAAAAGGAGATGATGTCCTCCAATGACCAATGAGCTATTACTCGAACCCCAGTGGCGAGGATCTCGGATAGAATTTGGGATAAAATAGGGATGAGATTCCCTGATTGAGTATTGTATCTTCATCCAGACCTTGTCTAGTGTAGGGTGAATACCGTTGAAGACCCTCTTACTTTTGACCCGCCATCAACCCTAAATAATGACAAAAAAATTTCCTTATTACTCTTATTCCTTTTCCCCTTATGAATGATTTTGACTCAAAAATTGAAATATCTATGAATTTGGTTTATCGTCATGGTATTTTTAATTTGTTCTAGAAAAACTTAGTTATCAAACCTAAGCTACCACTAAAGTCAACCTATTTAATATTTCTAACTAGAAAAGTATATATTTCTTTCCTTATTGCAAGGTGCATATTTTTCATGATTAGGACTAGTATTTGATACATGCCTCGACAAAATACTACGAGTAATTGAAGGACACCACACTAACATCCATATATGAACAAATAAGAAAATCCAACTGATTAAGAGACCATGGACCTGTCTACAAGTGTGGTATGAAAATCCAACTGATTAAGAGACCATGAACCTGTCTACATATAGCTGCTTGGAACAATGAATCCTTGGAAATCTCCTAGAACTATACATCCCGAGGGCTAGAGTTTAATGAAAGGTTGATTTAGGAAGCCCTAGCCTCACAAGAAGAAGAACCACAGGATTCCCTAGCCTCACAAGAAATAGGAACCCAATCTCTTGCTTACAGGGTATGTTCATGTTCGGCATCATAGCATTAAGGCTTTATATGCTCTGTGCCATCGAACGACTTCTTTGAGTTTGACATTGTAACCAGTGATTATAATTTCTCAGCTGGTTAGTCTCAAAGCTTGTACGCAACTCTTAGCTTATTAGCTACCCATATTTTCACTGTGATGTTTTCCCATGCCATTTACCAATTTTGTCATGAAGGTCTATGCATTTGTATAACAGTTCAAGTGACTTCATTGGAATTCGAAGTCCCTCTTTGATATTTGACAGGAAACCCAATGATCTACGTTATTAAGGGCTAGTGTGATGCAAATGTGGATTGAATATTAAAAACCTAATATTATATCTCTACATGGCCTGAAGAGAGGGTGTACCTTACCAGATAAGGGTGTTGGGATTATTTGTGAATGGAAAAGCGCATTACTCTGCCACTTCCTCGTTGTTATCCAGTAAAATTAACTCAGCTCCTTGCATGTCCGATGGAATTTGCAACTCTTCCTATCAAATGAAAAATAGCATGCAACATGCAAAAATAATGCCCTTTTTGAGGCAATGTAAAACATCGTCACTTTGCAGCAGTGTAAGACATTCGCACTTGACGTGGACCTCCATAAGTACCGGTCCCACCCACGTGGACAAAATGTGATCAAGGTGGACAAGAACTGGTCACACCCACATCACATCCTATGAACTGTAATGATTTCGATTTTGTAACCACTTAACATATGCATTGACGTGGCAGTACTCATCCTAAGTTTGACTGTAAAGTTCCTTTGACTTTCTGCTTTCAATTCCCTCTTTTGCACATTCTTGGAATGAGTCAACATTTACATATATTCATTATTCAATAATGAAGTAAATTGTATCATTCAGCATTGGGAAGCATACTTCTGTGGTTATGGCAGAAGATAAGCCTTTTCTAGACACCACAAAAAATAACACAGCACAGAGTAACTAAACATTTTACAAGTGACACACAATCCTCACCTATGTGAAATTTGTACTAAACTACACTATATCTTGTACGGACACCCCTTAACCTTCATGTTTATTGAGGGATTTGGTATTTACTTTGTGTATTGCATGAGGGAGAATCTTCCTCCAAGGATCATTTCATAACTCCAAGAAATATCATATCGCATCCAAAAAAATTATCTATATGTCATATCATGAGAGGAAAAGCATCTCTCTAATTACATTCCTCTCTTCCTTATCACATAAAAAAACCCATATTATGTGATGTATCACACAAATTTTAACTTCAAGCATTGCATCACATCACATGAGACATTCACTTGCCACAATTTTCCTTCTTAATCTATCTCATCTTCCTCATGTTTCTTACCTTTCCTATTTTACTATATTATTCCTCCTGTATCTCTCCCTCCTCACCCTTCTTTGTTTCCTTGCTCCCCTTATGTCTTCTTGTTATAATTTTTTGTAGCAATCAACATTTTAGGGTTTATGACATGTCACAAGAACTTAATTTTCTTGTGATATTCTTCCTTTAGAAATTTCTATCACTAAGACATGTCTCTTTTTCCATTCCCCCTTCCCTTTGTATCACCATGAGACATCTTCACTCAGTCTCACTAACAAAATTAAAATCTCTACTCACCTTGGCCAGAAGTGTCTTTCCTGTTCCAGGAGCACTAGTCAATAGAATTCCCCGTAGCAAAATTGTATTCTTGGGTGAAGAAAAGAAGAAGAAAAAATGCAATGCATTTGTTTAAAGGGTAGAAGAAGGCAATTTACAGTATGCTTAATTTTCCAAGTATTGATGATAGTGTATGTCAACATACAATACAGGACTGAGTGACATTACCTCTATTTTTCTGCCTTTGACTGTTGATAATGAGCGGATGTCCTAGGACTCAAGAGTAACAATCTAGGGTCATCTCATTGTGTCAGTAACCAGATTAATAATATTATTAATCCATTTCCTAGCACATACCCAATGTGCATTCACTACGAAAGCAAGCAGCTAGAAAGGCAGACACTCCTCAAGGAGGCTGCATCTAATCACTTTTTCAGAGACTTGCCTTTGACCATCTTTCCCATTACCAGGACCATTGTTGTCTCATTAGTTGACCACCTTTCCCATTACCATGGATGGCTGACCTCTCCATAGTTGACTTGGTGAGTCCTAGGGCCATCTCCTAGGACTGAAAGACAAAATCCTCAAGCCTGAATTAACCTAGGCCTGAAATTTACTATTGCCCAATATTTCATGTTTTTCTCCCAAAGAGGCTTGAATTAGATCATAAAGGGCTTAAGTATGTTCACATTGCATTTCATAGAACTCATTCCTTACCACAAAAGATATGGTCGGCCTGCTTCAAGATAAAATTTGAAACTCAACCCTCTACCACCATTCCTATTACTTAGGTCTCCTGTGAATTGCTTCTGATATTTTATGACCTTTATCCTTGACAAAAGTCACAGACAAACCCTTTTGAAAACACATATAATAAGTCACACTATTTTTTGAAGAAAACCATATTGTGCTGTAGATGACTGCAAACATATAAACTATTCATAACTGTTTGCACTAGTTGCCCTAATATTCCCTAGATTAAGCCTGCTACACCATTGATTGTGCTGGAAAATGATTTCTAGTGCTCCTGTAGGTGCTGGGAAATGATTTTCCAGCACCTTGGAAAATGATTTTCTAGCATGTACATGAGTACTAGTTCACCTTGGAAATTTATTTTCCAGCACCTACAGCAGTACTAGTGCTCCTGTAGGTGCTGGAAAATGATTTTCCAGCACCTACAGGAGTACTAGTGCACCTTCGAAATTTATTTTCCAGCACCTACAATAGTACTAGTGCACCTTGGAAATTGATTTTCTAGCACCTACAGCAGTACTAGTGCTCCTGTAGGTGCTTGAAAATGATTTTCCAGCACCTTTGAAATTGATTTTCCAGCACCTACAGGAGTAGTAGAAATCATTTTCCACTACATAATTTCATGGAGATGCAATTACTGTATTTCCTATTGTAAATGTACAAATCATCTTCTGATCATTTCAAGCACCCTAATATGTTTTCAATTTTTTTTGCAAACACTCATCCAGAATGGCAAAGAAATGGAAATCAGTCATGGCGCTTGAGGTGCAAGACCCAAAATACAAACTCATTTTTTCTAGTAAAGATTTATTTTGGGCTGAAACTACAAAGAGGACATGAATATTGACCGTGTTGCAAAAATTCCCAAAGAAAGAGTTGATGATTTTAAAAGAGGAGAGGAATCGAATCCAAATGCTCCATGTTCCTTCCTGCATCTACAAAGAAAACGCCCGAGCACAAGAGCCTTACAGTATGAGCTATAAGTATTTTAGAACTACATTGTTTAGATGTTGATATTAAATATTCTTTATATTTACCAGATTTGGTGACATTCCTGTAATTTATTTTGTAGTTATCATTGCTCATATGGTCCAGCTGACAAGAGAGAAGAATGGAAAAGCAAAGCAAGGAATTCATATGCCAAAAAGAGGGGATGTCAATGCCATTTTATTGTAAAGATTATGGTTCAGGATCCCAACATAGCAGTAATAACATACAATCAGTATGATCACTAAGATAGGCAAGGATGGCCTTGTCATGGAAAAGACAGCACTTTAACTGATGATGTTAATCAGAGAAAGCCAAGACTTTCGAAGGACATGATTTCTTATTTAGAAAGTTGTTATTTTCTTCAACTGCCAATTGACTTTGTTTGTAAAATACATATAAAGAAATATCTTGACATAGATGCTACATCCAGAGATAAGGATTTCTTCTTACGCAGAAAAGACGTTGTAAACTTTATAATCGTCTGATGAAAGAAAGTTATCAATTGCATACCAAAGATGAAATGAGTGTGAATATTTGGTATAAAAGAAACCAAGATGATTTCTTCTTCTACTAGAAGCCCAATGGTGCAGACATCCATTTTATTGCTGGAATACAAACAAAATGGATGTTGGAAACTATGGTCAAGTTATCCCACAATAGTTTGATAGCCATGGACTCAACATTCAGTACAAACAAATATGGGGTGAGTTTTTTTTCCAATGATTGCTTCAATAAAATAATTTATGTTAAAATTAACTTCATTTCATTTAATATGACAGTATCAGTTGTACACGCTTGCTGTCTCTGATGAGAAACAAAGCAGGGTACCAGATGCCTGTGTGGTGATGTCACGTAATACATCACAATATATAGCAGTATGGCTGGAGAGCCTCATGCTTAGGTGTTTTCAGGTTCGTCCCGATTGGAGGGTCAATGCCTTCATGGTTGATGATGCTATGGTTGAAATCATTACTTTGAGGTAACATCAATATTCTTATTTGAAATTTAGAATTGCATTCGTTTTAAAAATTTCTCACTCAAAATGAATTAAATGTCACAGGAGAATCACGAAATGTGAAGTGATCTTGTGTATTTGGCACGTAAGGAGGGCATGGCTCAAGAATGTTAATCGGTTGGTTAGCAGCTCAGAGAAATCAAAAGATATGTTCAATGAACTTGGCCATATCATGAAATATTGTTGTACTAATGAAGTGGATGATGAAATCAATTCTTTTTTCATCAAATATGCAACTGAGCAGAAGTTTTTGGACTATTTCTACAAGACTTGGATTGCCACTAACAAGATTCGTAAGTTTGCATAATATTCCTTCTATGTTGTATGTTTGTTATTTATGTTGGACAACTTATATTTACTAATTGAGTCTTTCCATGTAGGTATGTGGGTTAAAGGCTGCAAAGATTTTCCTCACACAAACCAGGAGACAAATAATGATATGGAATCATACCACAGTTATCTAAAGTCAACATTTCTATGTGATAAGCTAAAGAAATGTTCTCGTAGAATGGATTGGCTATTCTAAACTCTCCTAAAAAATGTTGAGCCATGTTATCGATTCAAGGCAATTTTGAGAAAAGAAGGATATTATAACAACCACAAGAAAGAGATGTAGCTTGAATCATCAATGGAAAGGGCTAGAAGAATTCCAAACAGTGATTGCAGGCCTCATGAGAGCATATCTCATGCTTATTGGGTAAGGAGTCAAAGCAAAGCTGATAAGGAATATCTTATCATTTTTCATCGCAAAAATTTTATCACTTGCGATTGTCCATGGTCTATTCGGGGGAACATTTGCAAGCATTCTATAAAGGTAGATTGGTTTCATTCCTCCTTGATGGATTTAGACCCTTTATTGGATCTTCATACCACACCCAATGCTTTGAATGCCCCTTTTGAGATAAGTACAAAGGCGCCAAACCTTCATGCATATACTATCCCAACCAATATTGAAGATGACAATGTTGAAGAACTTGGTGTGTTGAGAGAGGAGTTGTTTGGCTATCTAGACCTGATTCGGAATAGTCCTCCTTCTACTGTGAGCAAGACAAAAGAGTTGATTGATCTGGTTAAAAAATTTGTGGATGATGTTAATAATCTTAATATTATGGATTAAGACTTCGCCCGTGGTTTGGGTGCTAATGAGTCATCCTTGAAGAGGAAGAAGAGTTTCCTTAGTCCAAAAAAAAAAGGAAAATGAATGTCACCTTGAATATTGATTTGAATGTGTCTGCATCCGAAGATGAACCATTTCAGTTTCCACACCTCAACAAGTGTGGTCATCCTCCCTCCAACAATGCTTCCTCTACTATTCCAAGTAAGTTCTATAGGGAGACGATATCAGTATGTTTAGATCAAATTGGTGATCTTCCAAGTTTGTTGCTATGTTTATATCGCTTTGTCAATTTTTCAAGTTTGTTGCAATGTCTTTGATCTTTGCTATTTCTTTTAGCTTAATGTAGTGTTGTAACGTTTGCAGGGCCACGACATCCGATTAATGTGATTACAAATGAAGGATGTACACAGACCCACAATAAACCTTTTGATCACATGAGTCAAGGTACATTTGATGAGATTTCTGATTGATCTACTATGTATTCTGATGCATATATTATTTGACATGTTATTTTTTTCTCTGATGGAAAATGTGCTGTCATTTTACAAACACAACTGGTTCATCATTGGGCCCCCCTCGCCCAGAACAAGATTGGGCCACTAACATCACGGAAATTGGTGAATTTCCATGTTCGTTTGCATTGTCTTCGCTCCTAACGTTTAGCATTGGTTGTTGTTCATGTTGTTAATGTAGTGTTGGAATGTTTGCAGGGATGGAGCGTCCAATTAATGTGATTTCAGATGAAGGATTTTCAAAGACACACTATAACTATTTTTATCAGATGAGTCAAGGTGCTTAGGACAAGACTTTTAATTGATCTTCTCTATATTCTGATGCATTTATTACTTGACATCTTATTATCTTCTCTGATGAAAAATGCATTGTCATGTTACAGACACAACAACTTCTTCAATGGGTACCCCTCTATCCGAAGATGATTGGGTCACTAACATCACAGAACTTGGAGACAACACAAAAATTGGCTTCAGAAAAAAGTTGTGATAGAAACTGCATCTTTTTGTACCTTGTCTGACATACTGACATTCATGCGATGAATTTCATTCTAGTTGTGATGCTATGTTGGTGAGGATTCATGGTGGAGTGGCCAGATTTGGTTACATGTGATTCCTAGTGTGGAGGAATTTTTTGTTAGGGTTGTATTGGTTTCCCTAGCTAGGGTTAGGAGAGCTTAAAATTATTCCAACTTCTAATAAGCTACAAGTATGTACATGTACTTCATTTTTTCTATATAAATGAAAAGAGAACAACAGGAATTTGATGGATATTTGTGGTTTAAATTTAAATGTTATTTTGGAAAACAGTAAATTTGCTTGATAGTACTGTAATACATAGGCACATCATTGGAGTAGTAGAATTGGCGTGCTTTCTGCAAATGCCTCAAACTGTTTTGTGATTTCAAATTTCACTGCAACATTTTTATCTCCATCCTTTGATCAAATGTGTTTGAGGAGAATGAAACATTATATGGTGGAGAAGATTAATTGAAGATATCAAAGTGGTTTGGGAATTCAAATGCTTTTTTGGCACAATTTTATCTCCATTATCTGATCAAATATGTAAAGAGATTGAGCTGACAAGTTTATCTCCACCCTTCAATCGGACACTTCCAGATATTGGATTGTGCAGAATGTTAGTTTAGAACATTGCTTTATTTATTCATATATATACTACATGAGAAATAGCAGTAATTTAATCTTCAATTGATACATTGAATCCATACGCAAATTTGGTCAGTCTTCACCTCCAAATAAAGACAACACCCACTGTACCATTGTCTATCTAAGATTCATATGTCATGGCAGTTTTGCAGGGTAAATCTCATGTGTTTTGTATAACTAAATACAAGTCAAATCTAATGTGTTTTGCATAACTATATACTCAATAGCACATTTCGTTTGCATCATTTATCATTATTTTCTTGTTGTTGTTGATGATGGGAAAATTGTTGTTGTTGTGGACGTTTTACTTGCTGCTGCTGCTGCAAAGCCATTGAGTTGTAGAATTCCATATTCATGTTCATGTTCATGGATTGTGCAAAAGACAAAGGGGCCACCAACATACCTCTTTAGGTTTTATCCATTACACATAAAATCACTATTAAAACTCTCAGATTATTTTGACACTGCATTCTATTAACCATTATGACTAAGAGGCAGACTAACTAGGATGGCTATGTGACTTATTAGATACAATTTTCCATGTGACTTTTAAGCAACAACTGCAACCTGTTCTGGAAACACTGAGCTCATCATATTTCAGGCATTAATAAGCAAATTTATGATATGGAGACCACATTCCTGAATGAATACAGTGGAAAAACTCAAATAGAATAGTGTGTGGTAGGAAGTCACTGTTTGTCTAGTTAGATTGAGCCTTTGTAGCTTTCTGCATGCAGATTAGCTTCATGAATAGGTGAGCAGGTGCTGCCCTATTGGAGCCACTCCCTATTGATGTTGTTTCAGATTGAGCTGACTATATGTGACTTTAAAATGCAAGTTTTGTAATTAATGGGATGATATGAAGGAGATCAAAAATCTGTGAAAAAATTTACATGAGAATTGAACAGTTGACTTGCATTTGACATTGTGGGTTTCATTATTATGTACTGTTGCAATGCTTTGAATGCAACACATTAGTTAGAGTTATTTATATAGAATTGTTGAATGGAGCACAGGGTTAATTATATAGAATTGTTGAGTTGCTTGATTAGATAGAAGTGTTGAATGAGTAGAGGGTTAATTATATAGAATTGTTGAGCTGCTTTGCTCCGCTGTTTGATTATATATAATTCCTACTATAGAGTGTCAATATTTTTTTAAGTTTTATTTTTACTATTCTGAAAAATATCCATGTTAATCTATCATGTATTAGATCCCAAGGAAGTACAAACAAAAACAAATTTTACCCAACAGAAAAATGGCAAAATAACACAACAAAAAATAATTATACCCTAAAAAAGAATCATGTATTATATCGCAAACAATCCAAAAATTACAATCGATTCTTCTCTAGTGAAAGAACCATGCCATCATATCCCCAAGGAAAATTATAAGAATAACACATCCACATATTTGAGAGTTATCCTGATGATGATTGATGACTTCACTTGCAATAAATCGTGATCCGGTGTCATCTCTGACACCTGCATCTACACTTGACATTCCTGCCACCAGTATATCAGTGGACATCCTATGAATGTCTACAAGCCATTGTATGCTGAAATATTTAAACTGAGAGCTCCACATTATTGCTTCCTTTTATAGGGGTTTTAAATTTTATTTTCGAACTTCAAAGATGCCATTGAGCTGATTGCAAATGAATTGCGAGTTCATGTAAACTACAATATCATTCACAACATTGTTTTTTGCCTCTTTTGAGCCCTCAATAAGGACGATATAGTAGGCTTCATTATTAGTTGTCCTCCCGTGTAGATCTATGTTTTTGTGCATGACATGATTTCGCGCCGGATTGTAAAGCACATATTTAACTATGGCTTGTCAAGGATTTGGACGACAGGAAACTTTGATACACAATGTCAACTTTTTGACCATTGTCCACACTTAAAAAACCTACAACATAAAAAAACAATAAATTAATATCAGACATGTATGCATTTATATCATATTCAATCTATAAAATCAAGGCACCTTGCACACATGAACACACTTCCTAACTTTACCAAAGTTTCAGGGCACCTCACTTCCTTGAATAAAATAAAAATTAGTTTTGTTCAAATGTCCAATAAAGGTTTGGAAAAGACAGGTTTGTTCAGAAAAGAAAAGCATGAGATACTTGGAATGATGCAAAATCAAAATTTAGAGCAGATGAGATCGAAATTTTGAGTAGAGGATTGTGTGTCATTTCATATGTTCTTCCTTTTCATTCTAGCCATTCCAAGATTTTCATTCTACCCATTCCAACCATTAATTTCATGTGTTCCTCTGTTCTAATATTAGAACTGAGATGAGATGTTCTGTTTTATGTTTTGTACAACTCGTGTGCAATTTTCCTCCTTAACAACACCCTTTTGTAGCTAAACATCATGCAAGTCTTCTTCTAAGAATGTTTCTATCTATGTAAGCATTTTTCTTTCCCCCTATTCTACACCTATAGCATGCAATCATTTGACAATGTTCCTTGAATCAATGTCAGGCATATTCAACTTGAAGAAAATACTGAAGATGGGAAGGTTGCAGAATGTCTAATATTCAAAGTAGACACTGGATGCAAATGACCTAAACATATATATTGTGATAATTTGCACAATGCATGTCTACTATCAAAGAAAAAAGAAATAATGGGTTATGAGCATAACTCCTATCCAACTTAGATTGAACTAAGTCAGAAGCTCTTTCCCTATTGGACAAGTAAATCCTCTACCATAATCTAGGTATTTTCTGTACTGGCCATGTGCTTGGCACTTAACCTACCTGAATAAGTGAATCATTTTGCTGACAAACCTTTGAAATTGTTGTCTGCCCACATGCTACCACGTGATGGAACTGTCCCATTGAAGTTTGTAATGTTTGACTCTTTTGGTGCAGCACATTCCATGTGCCATCTCTTGGCTGTAAAAATGAGAAAATCCTGTATTTTCTTTTATGCAAAGGGGTAAGAAAAGAACCCTAGCTTCAAAAATGTTGTGCTACATAGACAGTTTTATCAACTCTAATTTTCATTTTAATTATTTTAACATGGAAGGTTGATTTTTATTTTAATCATTTTAACATAGAATGTGAATGGGATGCTAAAAAATTTGACTATATTGAACAAGAAAATAACCTTTTTCACAAATAATTTGCCTGTCAATTCCATCCCTGCTCATAAAGAGAGACCTGCTCCCATAGATTTCACTGAGGTGAACACCATGATCAGAGCTCCACATCGGCAATTTGAGGACTAAACACTAGATAGGCACATCATGATCACTGTGTGAGACACAAAATTGAAGACATTGGGAACTTCCATGGTCATGGTTCACTCGTCATAACTGTACAAACACATCACATGCATAGTGCACATAGACATCAAAACATTGAAATGGATACTGCTAGCTCCTTACTCTATACTCTCCAACCATCAAACAGTTCCACACTTCCAGTGGGTAGAGGGCAAAGGTTATACACCATGTTGCACTATGCACAATACATGTCAGGGTTTTTCACTTGGAAAACCTAAGCACCATATAAACATATTATGGTGATTTTTTCTAGATTTGTTTGAATTTATGAGAAATGGAATGAGGACTCCTTGGTCATTCAGGGTATAGCCACATAAGTTTTTATAAAATAGGAGGAGTCTAAGTGGTGCGAGGATAAAATTAAGAAATGGTCACATCCTGTGGTGCACCATCCAAGTACTAGAAAGTCTAGACCATGATATATAGACTATTTCCTTGCTCAGATTTTTCATGCTCTTTTTGTGTTATTGCTTTGCAAGGGACATTTTCTACTTGATTGCTATTTTGCTAACTTATAAGATTTCTATATTCAAGATTACTCATTGCAATAGCATTTTCTTTTTTTCATTTTGTTCTCCTCCTAGCCAGTCAGATATAATGCAATGAAGCTAAACTATAAGGTGTGGCATGACAAGTATGGGCTTGGATGGCGAGGTGGGAAATGGCATGAAAACAGAACATTACGTAAGCAGCAGCAGAAGCTTCTAGGGTTGAACAAGCCTAAAAAATGGTGGTTTTTGAGAAAACATCTTTCAAGATTAAGACCTTCTAAAGCCATGGTAGGGGATTCTGTAATGACACATATGAATGCTCCAAATATTCAACAAACACAGCTATCTTGATCAGCTATCCTTGTATTTGTTTTGAAATTTGTGGTATTTCTTCCAACATCCTTGGTCATTCAGGGTATAGCCACATAAGTTTTATTAGCCATTATTTTTCTAAAGAATTTAAAGATCCATATCATGGAAATAATTTTCTTTAAGTTGTTCAGCAGGGCTCTCTTATTGGTACTAGCTTTGGTTTATTTGGATAGTTATCCCTTCAGTTCATACTCCCACACCCTTTATCCTAAATTTTATTTCGCATTGAAAAAGGGAATGACCTTTAAAATCCGGTGTTTACAATGGCTTAGGTGCTAAAGTGCCAAAAAATTGCACACTGCAATGAAACATCATAGTTTCACAGTGCATACATTTTTCAGCTACAGAGCACTCATGTCAGACATGTCAGACTTTCACACTAGAAAAAAACTAAGCACCCTATATATTATGATGGTTGTGTACAGATTCTTTGGATTTATAAGAAATGGGATGAGAAACATAAAAATTTTAATACATTTCAGAGTTCTTGGACCAACATCCTTGAGAAAGAAACATATAATTGTTTTTTCCTGTAGGCGCTGGAAAATTATTTTCCAGCGCCTACAAGAAAAAAAAAATTAAATGCATAACAAATATCCACTTAACAAAGATTAATGCACAAATATGTTTCATATTATAATTCTGCTACCACTCATCCTCGCAACTTCAACTCTTATTTATGTAGCTCTCCTTGGAACAATGGATAAATACCTCTCCATGAGGCTCCTCCTCCAACAATGATTTATAATACAACACTATCAGCAATGCTGCAATTCACCACAACCACTTATACTAACTCCTAATTGTGGCATATATCTCTATTAAACATCCTATCATAGCTAATTTTTAGTCGAGTTTTGATTACATTATGCACTTATACAACACCTTTAGTTAGGGAATTGAATTAGTTAAGATAAAAGCTACTTTAACCTCTATATGTGGATTACAAACTCATGCTTATGAGTAACTTCTCTTATCCTTCCCTCATAAGTTGTGGAGCTTATTAAATTACTAGATGTTATGAAGGGAAAAACAATTTCCATTTTAGTTTAAGGGTTAGAAGTTGAAGGCAACATATTACATAAAAAATCGGTATTTGTTTCCACCAATGGTACTTCTTTTATGGTTGTAAATAAAACAAGTTTTATCGTTTTATAAAAAAAACTTGTGCCAAATTTAATAAGTGTTCATTGCATTGCTCATCTAAAGGACTTAGTAGCATCAAATGCTTTGAAAGACATTAATGCTTAGTTATTGTTCATTGACAAATTGGTAAGTAATGTAGATTAGGGTCCAATACTAAAATAAAATAAATAAACAACTTGTTGCACTACCAAAATTCATGGAGCTTGACACTTTAATATCTTCAAATTCTTGGAGTTAGATGATTATTTGGGGGAATTGTGGAAATATTTGGGCATTGATGCCTCCTAGTGTTCACCTTGTTCAAAGCAGTGGTCACCATTGGATTTGCATGCAGTGAAATCTTGCCAAATCAGTCCCAGTGTAGCCTTCTGATTGAATTTGTGGGCTAGCTTTTTCAGATTATTTTTGCAGGTCTTAAAGCAGGCTAACTTTCAGATGGACATTTGCAGGTCTTAAGGCATCTCAGAGTAACGTAAAATAATCCTAATTTATACATTTAATATATATAATAACATGCAGTAAAGCTATCTCATAATCTAATGTGAAAGAGTCCTAATCTATGAACTAAATAAAAATATGTAGAATAAAAGAAACTCTTGCTAGGTTGTGTTTAGAATTATTTCTTTTTGTTGCTTATGTAAGAGTGGGCAGTGCCTCAATGAGGCTTCCACTTACGAAAAAGACAGAAAGGGGCCTAAAATGTTTGTTCTATAGATGTCTTGCATAGTGCCATTCCTTTAATACTTGCACAGTTCCATTTGTATGTAGAGTGGAAGATATTACAACGAGTTGAACAATAATTCAAAAATAGGGCTTTCATAAAAATATTTAAATTCAACTTTCTATTCGTGAATGTGAATATAATGAATGCGAATTTTAAAACAGGGGCAAAAGTAGCAATTGAGCTCCGAATTTTAAAGCAGCACGGAGTAACATTTACCTCTGCTCCTTGGACTGGACTGTAGTATTGTAACGGGCTGAGCTGATTCGGAGTGGAGCTGTTTGGGTCGCGGTGAATGTTTGTGAATGACGGGTAGTCGAGCTATGTTATGGAGGTTATTATCGGGCGCGCCCCCAAATTTCAAAATTCAAATTTCTTGCGCATGCAGAGTGGTGGAGGGTGGGGGAGGAGCGACGCGAGGGAGAGAGGTGGCGGAGGATGCGTTCGAGGTGGGGTCCACGCTGCCGTCGCCGTCGCTGTCCATCGGGAGCTGAAATGTCGTCGCTGTCCACTGCCGTCAGGATCTAGAGTGTCGTCAAGCGCGGGGTCCACCATCGAGTTGGAGAAGGGAGGGGGTCACCAGAGGGGGCTGATCGGGAGCTGTCACATCAACTCCTGATTCATAAAACGAAAGACTCCTCCATTTATAATAGTTGTTTGTGTCCTGCATGAGAAGAGACAAGCGAGGACGTATAGCACTGATTGTTACACAACATTTTGTCACCGACCCTGCAATCCCTCGTCTCACACATTGGAGGGCCATTCTCGTGACCTGTGAACATTTTCATGTCTTGCAAACACTTTCCTTGCATCCTTTAGCACAAGGTTAAGAATTCTCCTGTTGAACATTTCCTCAGAAAAGCAACCAAAACCTATGTTTGGGCCTTGGCGCGAGTAGCCAGTTCATCCCTCACGCCGATGTGGTAGATTTGCACTAGAGCCTGCGCCACCTGGCGCTCTGTCCCTGTGCATTGCCCGCACCAAGCTAAATTAGAAATTTAAAAAAAAAATAAGAGGCATAAGTTTCATTGTAACCACCTCACGGATGAGTCACTAGGAAGAGGTTAAGTTGTTCAACTCCGGATCTCCTTCTTTAGGAAGTGGTTTTCCACCTCCCATGGAACCTTCCTAGAAGATAGGACTCCCTTCCACAATTATAGGGATCTTAACCTCTCCCTCTCCCTCTATAAAAACATGCCTTCTCCCTTCACAAAGCTAGCTGAACATATAGCCAAAATCTGAACTTTGGAAAGAAGACTATAGTCAAGTGATCGTTGAGAAAATAGAGCCTAGGAGAACTCCGTAGAGAGAGTCCCGTCAAACTCCCGACGAGCCTTTGTGAGACGCGCTTCACTAGAGCCCTGTTGGAGGAAGATCACGACGTCGGAGCTCGGTTGTAATCTTTCCTTTCCTTTCATTTATAATATAAGTGACTATGATATTGGTTCCATCCTTGTGTTATTTCATTTATGTAATGCAATCGATTTTATTCTCTCCCACTGATGAATAGTTATAAATGTGAATAGTATTTCATATTGTCGTCATTTCTTATGTGTGTGCAGTTGTTCGAACGCAACGAGCGTGTGGATTGTGATCTGTCAGGCCAGGAGCAAAAGGTAGGGGCCCTTGTCGACGACAATGACAGTGCAGGACATACGGTGAGTTATCCTATCGTAACTCTGTCTATTCTGTAACTAGGAGTCAACATCATAGCGTGTTTTGTTTGTTGCTAGACCCACTCTAGGGCTAGTGGGATCGCCTCTGTCCGCAGAGGGGATTTACCTCTCCAACACTGACACATATGTTATCTTATACTATTTTTTTATGTATTGCGATCGTCTCGTCCACAGTGTAGGATCTTATCACATAAACACTCAACTGGATTGCGATGGCTGTCCACAGTGTAGGATTTAAGGCACTCCTTGTCATAGGTTAGGTTACTTGTTCAAATTTCCCATAAACATTTATCAATTGAAAAAATAATAATAGAAAATTATATATATATATATATATATATATATAATTTGATTTTTTATTACTATTTATAATGTGGTAAAGACATTAGATTTAGAAATAAAATATAGTTTAGTTTTTGAGTTTAAATATTTAAATATTTGATTTTATCCATGGTTTGTTTATATTATTTAATTTGATAATATAATAAATTAATTTATTAAAAAATAAAATTTAAAAGTCACTAGAAAGTGTTGCATGTCATATCTTAGACTGGTACAATATTGTTTTGTGTAATAATGCTTATATTTTTATATTTAAACCAGTACATGTCATGTCTTAGAGTAGTACAATATTGTTTTGTGTAATAATGTATTTTATTATTGTAATTTATGTACAATGTTGTATTTTTAATTTTTGATTTTGATACATTGAATATTATATTACTTATTTTTTTAATGAATATATTTTTAAATTTATGTAATAAGAAAAAGTTATAAAAAAAAGGAGTAGTGACACCAAATAACTATGAAACCGGAGGCGTATATTCCTCAATTTCTTTCCAGGTCGATCTTGCTAGCCACCCGCCTATTCCACTTGGACCCCCACCATTGTTTCTTTCAGTCTTTCAGTTTCCTTAGTTATAGCACAATTTACTATTTTAGAAATTTTTCGGGTCCTGAACTCTTGGAGTTGTTTTAAGGCCCTAAAAAACGTTTTTTGAGAAAAATGGGAGCAAGATGGAAGTCTCTTAGATGTTTCTCAGATCACAAGTTGTAGTCCTTGGATAGATCTTTCTAACGGGGTATTGTGCGCATCAAACGGAGACCGTATACCAAATTTACGTCCCCGGGAAGTTGATGTACCAATTTACCCAAACGGGGCCCATAGTTTTGGTGCTTCATTCCTAGGGTTAGATTTTTGGATGTTTATGGTTTTCCATTATTTCTCAATAATAAATAGGGCTTCGAGCCTTATTTTAACACAGTTCAGAGGCATGTAGCCGCCACATCTCTTCTCAGAGATAAGCTACCAGTGCCCTAGCTAGTTTATCTCCATTGTGTCTATAAGCATATTTCAGTTATTTGTTATCAATGAAATGAAGTCTTATTTCTGTTGCATCTCTTGGTCTATGTGTATTTTTGTATTTCATTGTGTTCTTGCATAAATCTGGATCACTAATTTAGGAATGTAATGCACGATCTTCATCTAAGATCTTGGAGGGAAAGTGGGAGAAATTTGTTAGCAAGAATACTCTGCATTATCCATCCCTCATTTAGGAATTTTGATTTTTCTGGTTCAAAATCACTTGGTCTGGCTACACGGTTATATTTAGGCAAGTCAATGTTTGTGATACAAATGTTGTAGGTGTTATAATTGAAATAGTTGGAACATAGATGAAAGGTCATTATGAGTTTGTATTTGGATATTACACTCAATATTAATTTCATTATTCAATCATTTAAGGAACGAAAAAGGATTTGCCACAAAATTTATATTGAGATTAACCATTCAAATTTAAAAGAGATCATGTCTATTGAAATGATGAAACATTTTGTGATATAAATGTTGTAGGCGTTATAATTGAAATAGTTGGAACATAGATGATAGGTCATTATGAGTTTGGATTTGGATATTAGACTCAATATTAATTTCATTATTCAATCATTTAAGGAACGAAAAATGACTTGCCACAAAATGTATATTGAGATTAACCATTCAGATCATTTAAAAGAGATCATGTTTATTGAAATGATGAAACATTCAATAAAATATTCTCTTAATTCTACAGAGAGTAATTTTAGCAATGAACTTAAGTAATGTAAATATACAATAAAATGCTTTTATGTCATAAAATGTTTTTAATACTTTTAATGCAAACTTTTCAGGATTTAGTTCCATTTTTCCTTGAATTTAATTATTGTTGACACCATGGGAATGAATATATATTGTTGAATAATATTGTGGAAGTAAATAAATCTTCCATAATCCAATATAGATTTTTTACAAAATAAAATCACATATTTATAAATGTTGTAATGATATAATTTAAAAAAAAAAAAATTTAATAATTAAATAATATTGAAATAGAAATAATTTAAATTAAATTACAATTTTGAAAATAGTAATATTTACAAATAAAATTGTATGTAACTTGTAAAATTGATTAAATAATTACAAAAAATTTATTACACCTAAATTTGCATTCCTTTATTCATGAGTAACTTTGCACTTTTTACGGGGAGTTGCTAGTTTATTAAATAATGAAATTTAAAAGTCACCATAAAGTATTGACAGACTGTCCTTGTAAACTAGTACAATAATGTTTTGTATAGTAATTCTTATATCTTTATTATTATTAATCTAATTTTTATTTTATTAAATTGAATATTGTAAGAAATGATTATTTTTTGGAGTGGAGTGGTTTATGAGCGAAGAGACACCCGAGAACCAATGTGATTTTATAATAGTTGTTTGTGTCCTGCATGAGAAGAGACACCCAACTGGACGTATTTTGTGTTCTGAAATTTTCCTTCTTCCAAACACAGAACCCCTACTCCTCTCTGCAATCAGTGCTTTATCCTAGAAGAGTAGGTAACTATTTCTAACTGTTCCCTTTGTACTAGCCTTACCATGTACAAAAACATAATATAATTTTCTGCACAGATAAATAAATATTGGTATAAACATAATATAATAATTTGCACAGATAAATATTGGTTTATAAAGCGTTGGTGGAATGTCCTTTCATGGAATGGACAGACGTACAGATACCGCATAATTACTCGCTCGTCCAGTGAAGAATAGAATAAAATGATTTACATTGCAAATCATGTAAATTTACTTTTCAACTCTTGACATACCCATGTTAATTTAGCTTTTTCATCTTATTGCCTGTTACATACCCATATTAATTTAGCTTCTTCATCTTATTGCCTGTTACCTTTTTCTTGCATGGACTCAGATCAACGTTGAAACTTAAGTTCCCACGAAAGAAAGGATTTATATTGTCTTTTTGGCTTTTAATCGAACGGCTGGGATTTTCCATTGAACCGCTCCCATTCTATGGAGACATGTGGCGGTGACATCTCATCCTATGATTGATTGTGAGTTAAATGTTTATTATGTTATTTTTAATTTAAATATTTATACAAAATCTAAATTTTTATCTGTTTTAAATTTTAATTTTTTTATATAATAATTTATTTTTTATTTCGGATAAGATGATATTGAAAATTTTCATTTAATCAGGCGAGATATGGAAATAGTTAAAAGATTATATTTTCAAGTGTTTTACATAAAATAATTTTAACACATCATAAAAGTTTTAGAATCTTAAATTGTTATCCAGGCTTTTTCTTTTTATCATTTTCTAAGCAATTTAATTTTATCCTCCATAAAATTATTATAATTTTGAGATATACTTTGCAAAATCTCAAAATTGCTATTTTCGATCTTAGATTCCATGTTTTTATTTATATATTTTGAAATCATAATTATAGAAATATATATTTATTGTCTTTTAACTTTCAATTGTTTATTTATGTTATATAAAAAATACCTATTTATCATCTTTAACTTTATATATATATATATATATATATATATATATATATAGTTTATGTCAATACTCATTCATTTTAATTTAGGTATCAATTATTTACCAGAGAAGCACTATGATCTATGATAAAGATATTCCATTTGAAAATAAAATATATTTTAGTCTTTGAGCTTAAATATTTGATTTTATCAATGGTTTGGATTTTACTTTTATATTTACATTATTTAATTTGATAATATATTAATTTAATTTATTAAAAAAAGAAAATTAAAAGTCACTTGTATGTCTTGTCCTAGACCAATACAATATTGTTTAGTGTAGTAATTCTTATATCTTTATATCTAGACTAGTACAATATTATTTTGTGTAGTAATTCTAATATCTTCATATCTAGACTAGACTAGTACAATATTGTTTTGTGTAGTAATTATTATATCCTTCTTATTGTAATTTATGTACAGTGTTGCATTTTGATTTTAGTATCAAATATATTTTTATTTTATTTTATTGAATTGATTATTATAGTAAGTGTACTTTTTTTAAATGAATTTTTTATTTTTTTTGATATGCTAGTCATTCTTGCATAACAAGCAAAAGTCACATGGTAGTGATGTGTAGAAAAAAAAAAAACCCACCAAATGGCTCTTGTTTATGTTGGAAGAAAATAATTTCCTCAAGTAGATTGAATTGGCTTGTTTTGTGTAGTGATTCTTATATCTTTATATATAGACTAGTACGATATCGTTTTGTGTAGTAACTCTTATATCTTTATATCTAGACTAGTACAACATTGTTTTGTGTAGTAATTCTTACATCTCTATTGCTGTAATTTATGTACAATATTGCATTGTGATTTTGGAATCAAATATATTTTGAATTTTTTTATTATTAAATTGAATATTATATTAAGCATTTTTGTTTTTTAAATGAATATTTTTTAAGATTTTTTTGAAATGTCAGTCAGTCATTCTTGCACAATAAACAAAAGTCACATGGTAGCAATGTGCAAAAAAAACAAAAGGACATTGCCACCAAGTGGCTCTTGTTTATGTTGGAAGAAAATAATTTTGTCATTATATATTTTATTTCTTGAGTAGAGAAAAGTAGCTTGAATTGGCTTGTATTGTGAATCCCCTTCCAACCTAGATCCATCTTAACTACCTATCAAGTGAGGAGAGGGATCAAAACCCTTTT
The DNA here is from genome assembly GCA_034641835.2 of Pinus albicaulis. Classification (NCBI taxonomy): domain Eukaryota; kingdom Viridiplantae; phylum Streptophyta; class Pinopsida; order Pinales; family Pinaceae; genus Pinus; species Pinus albicaulis. The sequence continues at coordinate 60,946 of JAXQQM020075144.1, forward strand.
TACTTTACAAGGGGTTTGCATCTCAAGAGATTTTATCTTGAGTTAAGATGGCTCTAGGATGGTTTAATTCCCCCCTTTAAATAGCTTATATTCCACATGAATGTACGGTGATTCAATACCATGGCTTCTCCTAAACTTGGAGCTCAAAAACCATAAATAACTTCACCAAAGTCATATTTACCTTAACTACCCAACAAAAATTAGTAAAAATAATAATAATAACTTATAATTTTTATTTTCATTATATTAACTTAAAGTTATTTTTTATTTTAACATAGGGTTATTTTATGTTTATTCTCATTTTTATTTTGACTTGGTCAAAATGTTTAGAGGGAAAAACATTACAATCTCTTTTATACTTGATTGGATATAGTGCATTGATTCAATAAAATATGCATTCACATGTAATATCTGACTCTAAGAAACATAGAATGCGAGAGTCTAAGAAAAGTAGAATGGCCAAGAATTACAATCTTGATTTTGTAATTAAAAAAGACTTATCAGTATCACTTAAAATTAAATAAGAGTATTGAAATAGTGATTTGCCAATGTTTTAAAACTTCAACATAATTTTCCATCCTTCAAATTTTCCCTAGTATATGTAATCAAATAGTGATAAATATTATAAGAAAAAAACTACTGGTTATATTAGAAAGAAAGATATTGGCATTTATCTATCTGTCAAAAACATAAATTTCATCCAAAATTCCCTTTAAAAAATGTTTAATATGTTCAACTCATAATAATTCGAGAGGAAAATATTATCACTTAACATTTTAAAGCACACACAAAGTCTCAAAAACAGGTCCCACTATGGAAATTCAATGAGACCCTCATCTAAGATTACCCCGTCCATGTAGTAGCAAAGCAAAATCTCATGGCGCCTTCAACAACAATAAGTCTAGCTTTGGAAAGAGTATTTTTAGACTTGTTTGCTTCCCTGTAACATGTTGTATGTAAAAAAATTGAAAATATTTGATAAGAGTATTGATACGGTCCATCCAACCCCGTAGGTCTAGTGAATCAAAGGAAGAAAATCCCAAAATACCATCAATAAGAGTCTTTGAATTGTTGTAGATGTGGATGGTCTCCAGAGATTTCTCTCTGGAAAACTAGAGAACCCCCACAAAGCCAATGTTTCCGCTCTAGAGTTTGATCCCACCCCAACATGCCAATGTAACTTGTATTGCGATCTTTCACTAATTCTAAGCCACACCCCACATCCACACTATCCTCGTTGGGAAACACCATCGAAGAAGCCCGCCGACAAGCAAAATGGTGGAGTCACATATCTTGTTGAAAGATGGACCTTCGTGACCAAGAGACAAGATCTCTGTGCATCCATCGAGGTGAGAATTTTGGAGCATATACAGAGGGATTTTATCTGGATACCTTCGAATATACAATCGTTTCGCACCCTCCAAGTTTCCGATATGACAAACAGAGGGATGTATCTTTGTGATCCATTTTTGGATGCCCACCATCGTAAACATAGTTCCACATAATTGAATTTCTAGTAAGGAACCCTATAATAAGAGAGATCAGTGATATTATAATTGAGAAAAATATGTGAAACTGGTTCAGTAGCAGCACCATACAGGGCCACCATTCAGGACCATGGTAACCCTGCTTGTTAAGATTATTCCAAATGATGCTTTTTTAGCTCTACTCTACAAATTTGAATAGAAAGTAAAGTGGATGATCAAAGTCTGCTTGAATCTAAACTTTTTATTTTATAAATATTTTTCTATTAATGAAAACACACACACACATATATATGAACACATGATGCTCCCAACCGATATTGGGATTAGAGGCTTTTGTTTCTGCGGTGCGCTCCCGCGTAGGGGTCTCCCCCTCCCTCCAATGTGATTCCCCCGAGCACTGTTTGGGGTGGGTAGTTTTGATTGGTCTAGGGCTGGGTTTTTTTCTGCGCCTCGCATTCTCCCCTAGCTCCTTATTTTCTCATCATTTTTTTGACATGGCCGGTGATGATCGAGACTTCTCCCTCAATCCGGAGAATGGTTCTGTTTTTCCAGGACAATTTGATTTTATGAAGCGAGCGGCATGCGCTGATCTTTCTTCTCCGTCGCCCTCCTCTGATAATCATGACAAGCCATGTCTTCCTATCCTCTTGGCTGCTCCACCTGTGGGTGACGTTCCCTTGGTGGCGCCCTCCATTTCTGGAATTCATAATCCGGATGTATGCCCTCCCGAGCCTGCGACTAGCTTTTCACCTGATGATTCTCGCCCGTCAGCCCTTCCACCATCTCGCAGAAAGAAGAGCATCAGGTCTAAGCTCTCCTTAGCGAAATTGGTGGTGGGAATTGATATTCCTCTCACTAATATCCCTAGCTATCTGGAAACTGCTCTGGTTGGGCGTTTCTGTGGCCGAATGGCAAACAGGGATTCCATTCTTAGTTGGTTAGAAGAAAATTGGTTGCCATTGCTTGGATATACCCCAGAATTTCATCAGTTGTCCAGAGGTTGGCTCCTTTTCAAACTTGTCTCTTCAGAAGATAAGTTGAAGCTAACAGATCGAGTTTGGTGTTGGGGACCTACTGGACTTATTTTATAGAACAGGGATGTTTCTTTTAATGCAGAATGTTCTCCCTAATTTCTTCAAAAAGTATGGGTTATCTTCCCTGGTTTACCCCAATTTTTCTGGCAAAAGGGGATTTTGGAAGCTATTGGAAAAAAAATTGGGTCCTTTGTTTCTTTGGAGAAGGATTGGGATACCAAATTTGACAGAAGATGTGCAAAAATATTGGTTGAGTTGGATGTCAGAGAGGGTCTCTATGAAGGTATCATTCTAGAAATGCATCACAGCAGATGGACACAGAAGCTAGATTACTGGAAGCTTCCCCTCCATTGTTTTCTGTGTCGGCAAGTTGGACATCTGGCTCAGGACTGCTCTTCTCCAGACTTATCCAGGCCTAGGTATAAAAAGATTTGGAAAAAGAAGTCTCCCCCTGAAAGCTCGGTGCCCTCCTCAGAGCTCCCTTCGACTTCGGTTCCGTCCAAAGTTCCGGAGACTCCTAATGAAGCATGCCCCACTCTTGCCAGCAAACAAGAGTTGCTCTCTCCCTCTAACATAGGTACCTCTCTTCCAATTTATCCTTCACATTTTCTCATTCCTCCTTCTGATCATTTGATTGATTCCCTGGATGTTACTTCGGCTCCCTCCCCCGATTGTGCCTTTCCCTTGGTTCCTGAACCCTCCTCCTCTGTGGTCGTATTGCCTTCTCCCCCTCATCTATCTCCCTCTCCCAGCACTCGTTCCCCTGCTCTTTCCCCCCCTCGCCCTTATAAGGCAAAACTGCGCTCTTGTGTCTCCTCTCGCACCAGCCCATCTCAAGCTATCAAAGGAGGCTTGGCCATTGAGCCTCCTCCAAAAATCATTCTCGGTCGTAAATCTGCACTATCCAAAGCTCATACACATGCTTCTTTAGAAGTTCATTCCGGAAAACAGAATACTATTCAAAGGGAACTTAGAGCAACAAATGCCCCTAGGAAGGGCACTAAATGATCATTCTTTCTTACAATATCAGAGGTCTTGGGGGCACCCCTGCTCAGCTGGCCCTCAAGTGTTTATGCCACCTTGTCTCTCCGGATGTTATTTTTATACAGGAAACCAAATTATCAGGAGCTCTTGTTCAGGAAATCTTATCCCTTTGGCTTAAGGATTGGTCTTTCTCATATCTCGGTTCTTCAGGGTTGGCTGGAGGCCTCATCACTGCCATTGGCCCCTCATTTTCCATCAGATCCTCTTCCCTTTCCACATCTTGTATTAAGACATCCATTCATGATCCCCGATCTGATAGCTTTTTCAATCTTCTCAATGTTTATGGGCCTACTGCAAACAAGAGGTAGTTTTGGGATTCTTTTTTTTTCTGACATTCGTGGCCTTCCTAATATTATTATTGGAAGTGATCTAAATTTCACTCTGGCACTTAATGAGATTTGGGGTCTTTCTGTAAGACTGGATCCCCTGGCTCCTTTTCTCATCTCTCGAATTTCTTCACTTGGACTTATAGATGTTTTTCCTCCAAAGTCGGAGCCTAATTGGAGAAATAATCGAAAATTGGATGATGCTATTCCAAAACGTCTTGATCATTTCCTTATATCGGATTCCCTCATGTCCTCCAATTTCCGTATTAACGCCCGTGTGGAGTCTGGCGGGCTATCTGATCATCGTCCTATTGTTTTATCCCTTTCCCTTCCTGAATCTAAGCCCCCTCCTCCCTTGAAATTTAGTCCTTCACGGCTGTTGGAGGCCGATTATAGAGCTCTGGTTCATTCACATTGGTCACATTTTGAGCCCTCATCTCATTTTCCTTTCATGGAATTATGGGCTGAAAATATTTCTAGAATCAAAAGAGTCACTAAAATTTCGCCCTGTAAATATAGAGCATCTCAACTTCATGCCCTCAAATCTATTGAAGCAGATATAGCTGATCTTTTTAAAAACAATTCTTCTGGTATCTTATCCGAGGAAGAATCTCTTACATTAAAAGCCTTAGAAAAGAAGCGTCAAGATCTACTGAGTAAGGAAGAACAATTATGGCGGTTAAAAAGTAGGGATCTTTGGATCCAGGAGGGGGATAACAATACAAAAAATTTTCATCAATATGCTTCTCATCGTAAAAACAAGAATTCCATTTTGGAAATTAAAACTCCTGCTGGTGAGATGGCCCGTACATTCGAAGAAAAATCTAATGCTGAGGTTGCTCATTTTAAAAGTTTGTTTAAAGCTCCAGCAGGATGCCCCATTCAGGAGATTTTACAAGTTTTACAACTATTTTCACGGATGATTACTATCGAGATGAATGAATCCCTCACAAAAGAAGTTGATGAGAAGGAGCTGGAATTTATCCTCAAAAGTTTTCAAAAAGGAAAAAGTCCTAGCCCCGATGGCTTTACAATTGAATTTTTTCTCGGCTTCTTTGACTTAATCAAGGATGATCTGCTCTTAGTGATAAAAGAGTCTCAGAAATTTGGAAAATTCCTGAGTGCTATCAACTCGACTTTCATTTCTCTGATCCCCAAATCGCCTTCGCCCTCTTCATTTGATGATTTCCGCCCAATTTATTGTTGTAATCTGATTTACAAGATTATTTCTAAAATCATGGCCCAGCGCCTCAAGCCTATTTTAAGTTCCATTATCTCGGAAGAACAATTTGGTTTCCTTTTTAAACGACAAATTCATGACGTTGTCTCTCTGGCTCAGGAAGCTCTTCATACGGTTCATCTTCACAAAAAGCCCTCTATTGCTTTAAAATTGGACCTGTCCAAAGCCTATGATAGAGTGAACTGGACTTTCTTAAGACTTTTACTTATTCATATTGGTCTTGCTATCGAGTTTGTCAAATGGATTATGGGATGCATCCAATCAGCATCCTTTGTTGTGCTCATCAACGGCTCCCCTTCCCCTTTTTTTCGTGCCTCCCGTGGTCTTCGTCAAGGTTGTCCCCTCTCTCCTTTTCTTTTCTCCTTGTTGCTGAAGCTTTAAGTCGCTTATGCTATCAGGCAAAGGATAGAGGAGACCTCAAAGGAATTCACATTGCGGGTATCAAATCCTTAACTCATATCCTTTTTGTTGATGATATTCTCCTTTTCTGTGAGGCCTCTGTTGAAAATGCTCGTTCCCTTCAGAAAATTCTTTCTCTCTTTCAATCTGCTACTGGCATGATGATTAACATTGACAAATCTTGCTTGATTCATAATCATTTTCAGAATCATATCTTATCCCAAATCAAGCTCTCTCTCCCTTTCCCTGCTGTTGAATGGCATTCAGGTTTCAAATATTTGGGTTTTTCTTTGAAGCCTAATTCTTATTCTTTCAAAGATTTGTTGTGGCTTTACAAGAAAGTGGAAAAGCGTATTCAACATTGGACAAACCTTTTCCTTTCTTGAGGAGGTCGGCTGGTGCTTCTAAAGTCTTTTCTTCAAAGTATTCCTGTCTATTGGGCCACCATTGCTTCAATCCCAAAAGGGATTCTCCACAAAATTCGCAAATTATGTTTCTCTTTTCTTTGGACTGCTAGCAAAAAAGAAGAGGGGATTCCTCTGGTAAAGTGGACTTTGCTCGCCCTTCCAAAAGATTTGGGTGGATGGGGAATTAAAAATATTCCACTTTTGTGTCTCTCTCTTGCTGCCAAATCTTTATGGAGACTGACAGAGTTCCCTGATTCCCTTTGGGGTAGGATTATGAGGGCTAAGTATATCCCTGGTCTTTTTCTGGTCTCTTGGTTCAGATCCCCAATTAAATCTTATAAAAGTGCCTCTATTGTTTGGAAAGCATTGGTTCAATGGATTTTCCTCTTATTGGCCAGTGGACGGCATGGAAAATTGGAAATGGGGAACAAGTTCGCATTGGACAGGACCCATGGGTTGGAGCAGGAGATGATTACCTCTTCTCTCAAGATCTATTATTAGAGCTGCATAATTTAAACATTCACACTATTGCTGATGCAGCCTCATCCTCTCCACAAGCTGAGGGCTCCTTGGGTTGGAAGTCTGCTTCGTGCTTGGGGCTTACTGGTCCTGTAGCATTAGAATGGGAATCTTACATTTCTGTATTAGTAAGCAATTTTATTATGTTGGACTCTGGGGAAAATGATTCTTTGGTATGGTCTCAAAATCCTACAGATGGTTCCTATTCTGCAAAGCTGGGCTATAAAGTTGCAACTCTTTCCTCTTTCTCTGGAATTGTTCCTTCTTGGATTTCTCTCTTGTGGAAAGCTCCAGGTCCCATCAAAACCAAGCTGGTTCTATGGCTATCTCTTAAAAACAAGCTATTAACATGGGATAACCTTCAACACCGAGGATGGATTGGTCCCAGCAGATGTTCCTTATGTGCTTTTGATGAAGAATCTCTTTCTCATTTACTCTTCCATTGTTCATATGCAAAGTCAGTTTGGAATAAAGCCTCTTCCTCCTTCTCTTCAATACATTAGCCTCCAGCATATTCATTTGAGCAGAGATTTTATCACTGGTGGTGCGATCATGGGGTAAGCTCTTACGCAGCTTTCCCTGCTTTTTTTACATATGGAATTTGGTGGGCTAGAAATATGGCCATTTTCAATGAGAAGCATATCTCTATTGAGCTGACTGTGGCCATGATTGTTCAGTGGGTTTCTGAATACAAGTGCCCTCAAAAGTCAACTAAGGTGCGAAATATAATCCCTCCTTCTATTATCACTAGCACCCTATGGGCTTTCTTTGATGGGGCAAGTCAAGGTGTGCCTCCTCTCACTAGTGCAGGAGTTGTTCTTCATCTTTCTACAAATTCCAAACTCAGCTTATTATATGCCCCTGGTCACGGTTCAAATAATAAAGCCGAACTTGCTGCTCTCTGGATGGTTCTTTTTGTGGCTAAGAAAAAAAATATTAGGGACTTATAGTGTTTCGGTGACTCAAAATTCGTTATTGATTGGGCACAAGAAAAATCTCAGATTCACTCTCCTCCTCTTCAAGCCATTACTCGCGACATTAAAAAACTCATGACTGCCTTTCAAAATCTCTCTTTTTGTCACATCTTCCGGGAATTGAATATGGAAGCAGATGCATTATCGAAAACAACCCTCATGCTGCCTCCAGGTCAGATGAAAATAACTAATCGCTCTTCAAACATTGAAGAGTCTTTCAGGTTTTAACACTCTGCAGTCAGAATTAACAAAGATTTCAAAACGATCTTCATCATGATGCAAGGATATCTGGTTTTCTTCTACCAAGGTTTCAGGCTTGCGTAAGCAGTGAATGCGCTACTACAAAACAGTCTAATAGTAATCACTATATGTGTACGAAGGATGATATGCAATAAAGACAATGTGTGAAGTTTTTTCATTACTAGAAACTTATGTGGTTGAATCTGAGCTTTAAAGTATAGACATTAGAACAACTGTTTTTATTTTTTGTGGCATAAGGAATTTTCTGCTTCTGAAATGAAGAAATACTGAAATGTAAAGCTCTAAGAGCATTTCTGTAAAAACCTCTTTTGAAGAGGCCGGTCTGTTATTTTGAATAAAATAAAGATTTTTTTCCGTGGGAAAAATAGAATAAAATTATATATATATATATATATATAGATATACAACTTGAGTGGGCCTAATGGTTAAGAGCCCGTGTTTCCTTTTAAGAGGTCGACCTAATGGTTAAGAGCATGTGTTTCCTCTTAAGAGGTCGTAAGTTCAAAACCAGATGGGGGTCTAGAGTATGTTCAAAACCAGATGGGGGTAGAGTATGTATGTGTTCGTAGACTTAGCAGTCAAATCGTTGCGGGGAAGTGGGTTCGTAGACTTAGCAGTCAAATCGTTGTAGGGAAGTGGGTCCCTTGTCCCAAAAACAAGGTGGTCTCAAACACCAATTTGGTATTTGGCTTGTCTGTGACCTTAAAAGCATTCAAAGTAAATAAATTAAATCACATATAATATGGAAGAGTAGTAAATACGAAACATGTTGGGTTAACTATAAGATTATTTTATGAAGTAATTTTTATGTAGAAAATGATAGAATAATTATTGGATTAAAATGATTTTTACTTAAATATATAGAAAATGATGGAAGATAGAATAAATACTGCTCTATCAGATTGAATTGGTTGTATTGTGAATCAATTCTGCTCAAAAAAATATTGTGAATAAAAAAAAGATGCTTTATACCGATGTGGACTACGAAACTGGAGGCGTATATCCCTCAATTTCTTTCCCTCGGACCTTACCACCATTCCACCGGATGCTAAAGAAAGATGACATGTATCACTATCTTGGCCTTTTTTTCACAAGCCACCTGGAGCCTCCAATTGATAAGGAGGTCAAGAAGAAGTATTACAAAGTCAAAGTCAAAGTCAAAGTCAGGATTGCTAAAACATGGGAGTACTGCTACGGGAGGTTTTTGTGAAGGCCATGGAAGTTTGTAGCTCTATTGTTTGCCATTTTTCTTATCATCTTGAATGACATATAGGCTTTACAAATGCAAATCTGATAACTAATTCTAGACCGTGCTGCTTACAATTATATCCCTCCTTTCCGTTAGTTCCTGCTAAGTCACTATTATGGATCGCGTTGGATTGGGATGTGTTTAGGGTAGTATTTATCGATGACATCTACTCATCATGGGATTTGATTTTATTGGAATGTATTTATCCATGTTATCTAGTTATTATTTAGTTATGAGGGTATTTGATTTTATTGTTTAGGAATGATAATCTCTGACATAAAGACTTCTTAATTACGGTTAATTTACATGGTCACTGGTTATTGTGGGAATCACAGAAGCTATGCAAAGGAAACTTTAATTATTTCTGGAAATATGAGAAAGAAAGAAAATTTTAGCATCCACAAGGCTAAAGATAGCCTATGGAACGACTTTTAGAGTGCAAATTTTGGAAAAAAGTATGCACCTAAATAAATTTAATCATCTTCAAAATGGCCACTTGGACATTTGGATTGTGTAAACTACACCACATAAATTTTCAATTCCAACAAATCTTTCTTAGAAAAAATTTAAATTTAAATTTAAAACTGGAATTAATGGCTCTAGGAAAATGGCTCCAAATTAATTTAAAAATTTTAAAAGATGATAGCTAAAATTCTAAAACATTTTTTTTAAAAGGAGATAACTAAAATTCTAAACCAAACCCCCTTCTTTATGTTGATTGTTGAATATCCTCGAATCTAAAGGTCCCTCGACTGAAATATGCTTTTTATTTAATCTCATTTTCAACACACATTGACTTTATCATTTCCTTTGTGCAATTACATTTTTATGCGCCAATGCCCACTAGGACCTATGACGATGTTTTTCCTCATTACCTTGCATGTTATAGCTTGGATATAATATGTATATAATATTTTTAAATAGTTGTATGATTGGAAAAAAATGATTTAGCGAGGTGGTTCAACATCTGTGAAACAACATTTGCACAAGTATGAGACTATTACAAGCATGAACACATTTCATGTGAGACTATTGCAAGCATGAACACATATCATCTATCAGACAAGTATGTGCACAAGTGTGAGACTATTGCAAACATGAACACATTTCATCTAGATTAGACAAGCATCTGCACAAGTGTGAGACTATTGCAAACATGAACACATTTCATCTATCAGACAAGCATTTGCACAAGTGTGAGACTATTGCAAGCATGAACACATTTCCTCCCCTCCATCCTTTGTAGTAACATCATAAGCATGTTCAATTCATTCGATGTATCTTTGCACCTTTAGGAACAATTGTTAGTACAAAATAATTGCAAAGTCTTGGTTTTTATTGGCCTTATAAAACCCCAAAGTTAACTCAATTAGTTGAGGCCTCATTAGTAAAGCCCCAAATTAAACTCTGATTAATTTGACCAACAAAATATCATCCTCTAATAAATAAATTTGATCAAAATTTCCTAAAAAAAAGAAAAAGAAAATTGAATTGAATTGAATAGACCTTCTAAATATTGTATGTTATTAGTTGGTTTATGTGTATAATTTACACCAAAGAATACGCCATACCCTTACTTTTAAAGAGAAGTTACACTCCAAACTAAACTAAAAACATAGACCTTGTATTTAATTAGAGAATTTAAATTTATGCATAAGTTGAGAAATAGAAATAGCTATAAGTACGCCATTTTTATGGATCACATAGTATATTATAGCTATAAGACTATTTTGAAAAAATAGTCATTGAATTAACTCATAATACTTTAAAGAAATAGTCTTCGGATTAACTAATAATACTTTGCATAAGCAGTCTTAGCATGGTATAAAAATACGAGTAATGAGAAAGCAATGAAAAATACGGCTAAATAGGTTTGCTTAATGTAACAAGGGCTACATGGTAGCTATTATCTGTCGGTTACTTTAAATATAGTTACTTTTAAATACAAAGTAATAAAAAGTTACAATTGTATATATCTCAATAATTGCACCATGGCATTTAGGAAAAAAAAAAACATTTATTATTTATTATCTTTGTTTTGTTAGTTTATGTTTATGTGATGTTAGTAAATGAAATAAGAATTATGATGATGGCAATGTCACTGTTTTTTTAATATAATTCCGGCAGGGATAATAATAATAATATAAGTTTGATCTGATTTTTTTGTTTAATTAGGTTTAATGGGAGGCTAGCTTATTTACTAAATGCAAGGATGGATAGATATCTATTATTACGATTGGGCAAGGCACTTTGGAATAGTTTTTCTAGTTTTTCAAAAAGGTGGTTTGCAATTGAGATCCTCAAGGTCATGAAGCTTGACTAAGGATTGGTGGTGACTATATTTTATTGGTTAAATTAGATAATAAGTTTTTGGAAATATTTAAGTTAATTCATATTTTATAATTTAAAAAGAGAAATACATGTTGTATTTCTTTTATCTAAATTTTATATTTCTACTTTTAATTATTACGAAAATGTATAATTCTTACTTTAATACCACATTTAATAAATTATTTAAAGATTTATGTTAATTAATTTAGTTTAATAGCAATTTCATATATATATATATATATATATATATATATATATATATATATATAAAATATTTCAGAGTGAAAATTAATTGAAATTAAAATAATTTAATTAGATCAAATAAGAATAATAAAGAAACCTGTAATTTATTAAATTTAAAAAAAAAATCAATATATAACATTTAAATAATAATAATAATGAGGAATTATATAAATAATAAACAAAATATTTTATTCAATATTACCTCCTCCACCTCTGGAAAGGAAATTGGATGAATTAAGGCTGCATTTTGTTCACGACTAACAAGTTTCAAAATGGATGTATCATATTTTTAATGGAAGATTCAGGAGAAAGAGAGGACTTTGTCAATAGACCTTTATGATAAAAAAAATCAATTTCTAGCCAGTGAAAAAAATCAATTTCTTGGTGTTGTATTTTACATTGTCCATGACTTCTAGCCAGTGAAAAAAATATGATTCACATTCCTACGATGAAATAAACAATAGACAGTAAAAAGGTCACGCAACAATGTCCCAAAAACGCGTACACGTCATTTACACAACAAACGTCACCTACCTTTTTCAGTGTCACCGCCTCTTTTCAATACTTGACGAGGCAAATGTATGGCATTGCATTATTTTGTGTATTTATATAATGAGAAGGAGGAATTATATAAATAATAAATAATAAACATAATAATGAGGAATTATGGCATTGCATAATAATGAGGAGGGGGAATTATGGCATTGCATAATAATGAGAAGGAGGAATTATGGCATTGCATAATAATAATAAAAGAGCCTATGTAATCATATAAACGTCATCATTATAAAGTTTGTTAGCTGTTTCTCATGCAGTGACATCATTAGTTGTTTGTGCCATGCTTCACATGCTTGACAATCAAATAAAGGAGTTGTCAATCCAGGCAATGAAATAGTTTGGATGGCAGTTTTTTTGCTGGAATCTGGGCAACTAAAATTCAAGAAATCAAGTAGTTGGAGTGTTTGAAAATGGATTCAGCGCTACCAAAAACCTTAAAACACTCAAAACACTGAAATTTAACAACTGTAAACATAATTCTGATAAAATCTTTACCAAATTTTTTAAAATCTTAACCAAATTCTAGGTCAAAACATTGCCCGGAAAGACTACGGCTTAAATAAACACTAAACAGTGCCGCAAGGATTGTGCAAGACAAGACATTGCCATCGAGTACATACATCCCAGCTGATATATAGCGGCAGAAAAGACACTCGAGGACATATAGCACATGGGAGGAACAGTGCCGCATTGGATTGTGCAAGACATTGCCATCGAGTACATACATCCCAGCTGATATATAGCGGCATCGGCCATTAATGCGGTGGCAGAGCTAGACTACTCCCTATTTCTATGGCAGAGAAAAGTAGATTGTGAACTTTGGCATCGGAACTTGGGCACAAGACTAGCGATGGCAGAAGTAGAGTTTCAGAGTGTGTGGATTGGTCATGTTAAAGACATGATTGGTGGTCGCCTGAGATCTCCATCCACGAAGGTTCGATTTCCGCGCGTGGCAAGGCTTCTCTTGAATACGAACCCTCACGCGTACATTCCTCGTTTTATTTCCCTCGGACCTTACCACCATTCCAGGCTAGAGAGAAACGGCACGTATCAGTATTGTGGGCTGAAGATGTCAGCGGCCGAGGCATACAAGGTCATTTCCGCGGCCACAATCTACGGGTCCAAGATCTTGGCCGAGGGCGAGGTAGTCGAAGAGAGCCAAGATACGTGCGAGGGCACAATCTACGGGTCCAAGATCTTGGCCGAGGTATTCGAAGATAGCCAAGATACGTGCGAGGGCACAATCTACTACGCGTCCAAGAGGTCTCCAGCGGTCTTCGCCGAGGCCGAGGGCTCTCTTCGACGACCTCGGCCTCGCTCTCCAGATCCCATGATCTTGCCCAAGGTACTCGAAAAGATCAAAGAGATTCAGACAGATATTGTGAGCTCATATGACTTACAAATCCCTCCAGATCCCGACTTTTTATCGAACTACGCTCTCATGATGGTTGTAGATGCCTGCTTTCTTTTATATTTCATATTCGGCTGCTTAGGCTTTACGGTCTCTGAAGATTTGAACAGGCCAGCTATCGATTTCGGCTTAGATATCGAATTATATCAGCTTCGAGTCTGGATAAAGTGCGACATTTTGAAGCTGGAGAATCAGATTCCACTGTCCGTTCTAAAACTAGTTTTTGCAGACGCGACAAAACTTTTCGTGGACCCGTTTCGTGGTCAATCTGTGGACTCTTTCAAAGAACTCATGTTACAGGCAGCGTACAAGGAGCTTTCTCCATTCGATATGCTTTTGGACGTCTATCCCCCACTACAGCGTGATGCTATGGACGACCTGGAAAGGGAGCCGCATATTCTGGGTTGCATTCACAGAATCGTTTCAGGAATCCTGAAACTTGACTTGCTGCCGGGGGGCACTCTCCCTCAAAGAATCTACAGCTTTATCGACAAGTACGTGGTAAAACTCTGTGGTATCTTCTTCTGCTTCACTCGACCCACCGACATAGATCGTCTGATCAAGGGCGCGGGGCAACTGGCAAGGGCGGGAGTCAAGTTCAAATCTTTCTCCAAGTGGCACGAAAACATCCGGTTCGAGGAATGCTCGCGTACGCTCTACCTTCCGCATTTGAAGATAATATCGTCCTTACAGACTGAAGTGTTTTTCAGGAACCTAGTTGCACTAGAGTTCAACGAACCAGCTCGTCCTAGAGTGGTCACCCGCTATGTTAGGCTAATGGACAGCCTTATCGACACGCCCGACGACGTTCGAGCTCTCATGGATGCTGATGTCATTAGTTGTGGAAGTCTCATAACCGAGAAGGATATTGCTCAAATGTGGGATGGCATGTGTCAGCCTTTCGTTAAAGGCGACCTAGAACCTGAACCTCCATTAATGATAAAAAATGCATTCGTGAAAGATGTCGAGACGAAGTATTACAAAGTCAAAGTCAAAATCAGGATTGCTGAAACATGGGAGCACTTCTACGAGAAGTTTTTCTCAGCGCTATGGAAGTTTCTCGCTCTACTGTTTGCCATTTTTCTTATCTTCTTGAACTGCATGCAGGCCTACTGTAGCCTCTACAAATGCGGATCTGATAGCTAATTCTAGAGTCTACACATGACCGTGATGCTTAGGATTATATCGCTACTTTCCGTTAGTTTGTTCTAAGTAGTATTATCGATCCCGTTGCATTGGTATGTGTTAAGGGGAGTATTTAATGACATACTCTAGTCATCACGAGATTCTATTTTATTGGAATGTATGTATCGATGGTAGCTAGTTATTAGGGTATTTGATTTATTGAAATGTATTATGGTATAAGGAGTGATTTGATTTGATTGGAATGTATTTGTTTTATTTTTAAATTGTTGTGGATATTTTATTTTTACAACAGGTTTCATAATAATATATTATAATTTTGAATTTTTATAGTGTTACAATTTTATTAAATTTATAAATTTATTTGTAATTAGTGCATGCATGTTAATGGAAATTAAGCAGAAAATTAAAAAATGACAAAATGATCTCACATACACATAAGACATAAGATATATTCTCATAAGCTTTTTAAGGAAAAAACTTGGGTGGAAGGTGAGGCCGCTTCGCTTTCTTTCTCTATCTCAAAATATGGCTATAGGTACAAAGAAGTAATGTTTATGGCTCGTGGGCTGCTACAATGCATAAATCTTTTTTGTGTGCTCCACCTCCTATCTCTCTTGGCTATCTTTGTTCAACTATGGAACAAAATATTCTTGAAAGAATGGAATGACTTTTCTTGCTAGTGGTTCGTTTATAACACAGATAGCCTACTAGTGGTTAAATTTTGATTACATTAACTCTTAACTAGAGTTACAATATAGACTTTTTTGGAGACTTTTACATCACAAACACGGGGCTAGCCCATTTTTCCAAGAATAATGGAGGTTAACGCGACATCCTTCCACACTATAGGTGTGAAAATAGGAAGGTCAATTTCTAAGTGGCATAAATTTTGCAAAGAGACTCTCATTGACACGCTTCTTGCACTGTTGGAAAGATCTTTGTGTGTCAAATAGCATAAAATGGTGCAATGTTAAAGCGAAAAAGTTTTACCCCCAAAAACATCATTTGATGTCTCAAAATGCTTTTGGAAGGTTACAAATCCTGTTTTGCCAAAGTGGGTTTCGCTTGTAAATGTGGGATGGCATGTGTCAGCGTGTAATATCTCAAAATGGAATGATGCATTGATACACAAACACAATATTTGAAGCATAGAAAATGTACATGTAAAATTATGATCAACACAGATATACACAGAATAAATGAGTCATTTTATTTATAGGAGAAGATTAAGTTACAACAGTGTACAAATAGAGATACTCTAGCCAAAGAGATGGCCTAGAATGACCCTACAAACACGCTGCAACAAACACTGCGTAACTAGAGAGCTGCTAGAAGCAAATACTGCGCTATCCCTTTAGCAAATAATGTACATATGGCCGTTGGCTAAAGGAAAATGCAGGTCTATGGAAATCTGGAGCTCTGATGATGCCAAGATTCAAGATTTGGGCACTACGATGGAAACCCAAGATAACCCAAAGAATAAATTCCACATCTATGAGATTGGAAATTTACCCTCTTGGGGTTTGATCCCTGGTCTGTTGGGTTATGCAGATCTAAAGCTAAATCTGACAAATAGATGGCTACAGTATGTCATAAGATAAGATCTAAGCTTGAAGCGTTGATCTCTTCACTAGATCCTCAAGCTAGAAGCTCAAGATCTAGCTCCTCAATCCTCCCTTGATGATTGCCGCTGCTACTGTCAAGGATGGAGGCTCTTTATCCTGCTGCTATGATATGCAAATCAGTTCAATAATGATGGAAATACTGAATACAATGTGAAGGAATGGTTCCCCACTGGATTACTAGCTGAAATGCTAGCAACTTCCCCTCTCCCTTGGATTTACAAGACTGTACTGCACAATTCCTAATGGAACTCCTGCTGCTGGGAGGTGAATGATAGATGGCCTGATGCCTGATACAGATCGGAAGTATTGGAAGGTTGATCTTGAAGCCCAAGGTGATAGTATAAATCCTTCACCAGTTCCTCAACTGAGATACTAAAGCACAACCTCCTCCTCTCAAACCCTGATGCAGAAATGCTTTATTTCTAAAGATGTATGGGCTGCAGAAAGTAGGAACAATATGGCACCAATGCCTGATGATGAATGTAGCTCAATAGAAACCTTCCCAGAGTAGGCACACAAGTCCCCCATGGGGAAGGGCAGGATTTCCGCTTGAAAACACCCTGTGTTAACAACACTGCAGACTTAGCTAAACAACTCAAGCATGCTTCGAATGTCAAACGACAAATCCAAATTTAAAAAGATCAAAAATCAATAAGCTAAAGCCTGCCTTCTATTGTGCCTTCATATTCTTTATATATATTATGAGCCTTCTCATGCCTTGGCTCACCTCATAACTGCATTGTACATGTGGACATATGTCTCCATATTGACTGTGTTGTCTCTCCATGATCTCCATCATGTATGCATGTAATGATCACTCTCTCTATCATGTGTGCATTAATGCACCACTTCCTCCATCATCACATCATGAATGCTCTATGATCTTACATTTGATTCCTTCCATGATCTTAGTTGACTGCTTCAACCTCCATGGTCTATCTCATTAATGAGACATGATCTCCACTCCTTTCACATTAAGTGGCTGCTCTACTACTCCATAATGTAGATCTAGATCTGATATATCCACATTCACACATCAAAAGTGGATTTTATTTATCTTTAGGGTTTATGGGTCCCTCCACCCTCTTATTTACTTAATTAATTATGAAAATTAAGAACTTTAATATTCCAATTATCTTGTGGAAAATTGGGAAAATTATAGTCATCCCCGGCAAAATGTTGTTGTCCTCAAGGAACTGCAAAACTGGATGCTACAACAAACATCCTCCCTCCAAATGGCATCCTTATATGGAAGGCCTCCCCATCTGTGACAATGTGTCATGCATGTCCAGCTCCCAACCTGCCTCTCTAGAATGTCTAGAATGACCCCCAACTGAAAAGTTAAATACCCATCCTCATCTATGAATCTCCAAGCGGAAACCATATGATTACCAAAGATCTACTCCACACATGAGATACATAAAATGAAGTGGTTCATTCCCAAAGTGGAAAGTCCCAACACATGATCTATCTCTCCAATCCATGTTACATAGAGTAGATTGCATTTATCATTGGTCACATCATTAGCCCTGTTGGCCATGTAGGATCCAAACATATCATCAACATAGTGAAAAACAAGAAGAAGTAGAGACATATGGATGAACATGAACAATGTCAAACCATATTCTCCCAATAACAACCAACGCAACAAAGCCTTTTGCTACCATGCTAGATCATCATGAAAATAAGCAAGAGAGCCATACTCTCTCAAAAGAAGCCACTGCAACAATGCTTCTTGCTGCCATGCCAAATCAACATCAATGTAAACATGAGAGCCATACTCTCTCAAAAGAAGCCACCGCAGCAATGCCTCTTACTGCCACACCACATTATCATTGTACCAAATGTAGTGGCCATATTCTCTCAAGAGAAGCTACCATAGTAAGGCATCTTACTGCCCCATCACATCATCATCATACCAAGTACAATGACCATAATCCCCCAACAGAAGCCAATGCTGTAAGGCCTCTTGTTGCCATCCTCTATCATCACCATGCAATGTATGGGGTAAAATAAACCCATACTCTCCCAATAGTAACCAAAGCAACAAGAATTCTTGTTGCCTCCTTACATCAGCATGATGCAAGTCTTGAAGTAACAACATACTAATGGACATGTGAAATTTCTCATCAAAACAATACAAGCAAGCTCCTTTATGCCACATCATGTGAGAGTTATGCTTTCTCCTAAACCCAAGTACATACATGAACATGAGATATAGCTCAAACAGAAATACATGTAAAAACATGAGACATATCCCAAACAGAAACAAATACAAGGACATAAGATATATCATGTGATGTCCAAATTATCTCATCAATAACCAGCACATCCATGCCTCTTGTTGTTGCATGTCATTACTGATATACATGATATGGATCCTGGAAATGTGAGATGTTGGGTAGTATCCATACTCACCCAAAAGAAACCAGCGCAACCATGCTTTTTTGTTGTGAAACCAACTCCAAAAATAGAAGAAAAGAGATATCAACACCTTAGAAATGAGCCACTTAGAGGGGACAACCTCCAATACATTACATGAATGAACAATTCTTGGATGATACAAATTACAAAACATCCTTTCTATATGTAGGAGTCCATGGGGCCACTATGTAATCCTAGTGTGGCCACAATGTAATCTTAGCCGACCTAACAATAATAATTTAAGGGCACAATAATAACAATATGGGAGTTACATCGGTACAATAATAACAATAAAGGGGTTACACTAACAACAATAAGGGACTTTACTAGTAATATAGGGACCTAACATGCCCCTCTCCTTCAAAAAAGTGTTGTCCTCAACACTTGAGTAGCTCTGGGTGCTTCTGTATAAAATTCTCATCCTCCCATGTAGAATCTTCAGTGGGTAAGTTCTTCCACTTAATGAGATACTCTGAAATTGATCGATTTCGTAGATGTCGAGTTCTTGTTTCTGTGACTGCTTCAGGTTCCAATATGATTTTTCCTTCCTCATCAAGTTCTGACAATATTGTTTGAACTGGAAGATTTTCACCTATAACATTCTTTAAGCATGAAACATGGAAAACTGGATGCACTTGTGAAGAATCAGGAAGCTCCAATTTGTATGCCATAGTACTAATCTTTTGCAACACCTTGTAAGGACCATAGTACTTTGGCGATAATTTATTATCCTTCTTAGCTTGCTTGAGGGACATTTGTTTGTATGGTTGTAGCTGTAAAAATACCCAGTCTCCTACATCAAAACTTCTCTCGCTGCGATGTTGATCTGCTTCTTGTTTCATTCGATTTTGTGCCAAATTTAGGTTATCCTTTAAGAGTTGGAGAACTTCTTGTTGATGCTTGATGTGATCTTCCACTATTTGAACCTTCGAATTTTCTCTTAAAAATGATGTGATGGATGGTGGATGATATCCATAAAGTGCCATAAATGGGGTCATTTTTGCTGCAGTATGGAAGGAAGTGTTATACCACCATTCAGTGAGAGGTAACCATTTGACTCGTTGTGTTTGTTTATCAGATACAAAACAACGAAGATATCCTTCCAAACATTTATTTACTATCTCAGTTTGACCATCAGATTGAGAATGATAAGATGAGCTATGAGTTAATTGAGTACTCAAACAAGAAAATAACTCCGTCCAAAAATTTCCAGTAAAAATGGGATTTCTGTCGCTTACAATAACCCTTGGGTTTCCATGTATCTTTTGAATTGTGTTCATAAATGTAGTAGCAACTATACTTGCTTTAAATGGATGATACAATACACAAAAATGTTCATATTTCGTAAGTCTATCAACTACTACCATGATGACAATCTTTACTTCGGACTTAGGTAAACCTATGATGAAATCCATTGAAATATCCTCC
This sequence comes from Pinus albicaulis, assembly GCA_034641835.2. Classification (NCBI taxonomy): domain Eukaryota; kingdom Viridiplantae; phylum Streptophyta; class Pinopsida; order Pinales; family Pinaceae; genus Pinus; species Pinus albicaulis. The sequence continues at coordinate 81,052 of JAXQQM020075144.1, forward strand.
CAATGTTGACTTGGAATGGATAAAGGTTGTAGAAGACCTGGGGTCTTAATTTTCTCAACTTTATTCTGTTGGCAAACCAAACATTCCGCCACAAACTTTTGAATATCAGATTTAAGGCTATCCCAAGAAAATTATTTCTTCACCTTGTGGTAAGTTTTTAAAAATCCTGAGTGTCCTCCTAAAGGAGAAGTGTGCAATTCCAAAAGAATCTTTTGTTTTAGTTGAGAATTCTTACAAAGATATAATCGATCATTGTACCATAAGAAATCATTTTTCCAACTAAATGTATCAAATGTACTAGGATCTTGCTGCAACTTTTGAATGAGTGTCCACACTTCTTCATCCTTGTTGGGCCATGTTGGCGAAGAAACAGGTCTCGCAGGTAAGACCCAGGTTCAAAGATTGGGGCCAACAAGGGAATCCGCTGTAGTCTAGAACCAGGCCAGCATTGTCACCCTACTTCGGAGAGCAGAGAGTCTCACCCGAGGCGTGCTGCGACCACATGCAGAAGGGGAATAGATCGATAGTGGTGGAAGGATTCCCAATTCGTGATTAATATAGAAGCGATTGCATAAATATCATCACATACGCAAGAACATTTAGAAGATTGAGCAGATACTAAGCAAATAAAATTTTAAGACATCGCAGACATAATGCATGCATGTAACTCATATAATAAGATAGCAACCTGCAAGTATATTGATAACTTTCAGCCAGATCCATAGTTACATCGATTCCACAGGAAGAGCTTACAATTCTGTTACAGATGTCTCATAGGACAGAAAGATAGATAAGAGAAGCCTAGGAACTACAAAGATATCATGCTCGGAATATATCTCTCCTACAGCATCCGCTCGATCCTCTTCAATCGCTCTGCATTCGTCTCCCTTCGTTCGGCCGGGTGACGGCTATTTATTCACCCGCCATCGCAACTGCTAGTTCCTCTTGCATTCTTCTTCGGCTACTTCTGGCTTCTCTTTTGTTGTCTATGAGTTCCGCTTTCCATGTTCTGTTGTATCTTCTCTTCGTCTGCTCTTATATGCATAAGCTTCTTCAGCTATCTCCTGTTCCCCCGCAACCTCGGTAGCTCCGCTACTCACCGTAGTTGCGGCTTGGTTGCAGCTGCCATGTGTCGTTTCGCAACCCAAAAATCTGTTATTTATTCAAAATTCAAAACAAGGGCCCCAATAGCCCCTGTCCCAAGTCAATCACAAATCACTGTCTCTATTTCCATTGCCCCACTGGACCTCGTGCCCTGTTCTTGCTATGCGCCTTCAGTGTGTTGCCCAAACAAGGGCCCCAACTCCGGGACCTTGCTGAACGCTGAAGCCTTAAGCTCATTGAAGGTCGTCACAGCTAGATGCCACCCCTGTAACAATGCATCTATCTCTGCGGCGATCTTGGTGATTGCTGCCTCCCCGACATGCGTCGGTACAGTCCCGAACACCGTGCCGATTTGGGTTTCGGCGTCGGCGGCTAACTGCTGCATTGTCTTGGCGCTGAGTTGGAGGGGCTGGCGGAGCTCTCGAATTGCTTGTTTGGCCATTACCGAGTTGGCCTCTGTTTGCTGGATCTGGACCTCCAGAGCATCCGCTTGAGTGTATAGCTGGTCCAACTGCGAGGGGTCCGTGGCATCTTGAATTTCCTTCGAAAGTTGTTGCAGCTACGTTGAAATGGGCTGCATCTTGACCGTAAGGGCCATCGAGCACTCCTAGAGACCTTTCAGGAGGTCATAAGCATCGCGCGCTGAAGAGTTGAGAGTTTCCTGCATCTGGGTGACCTGGCCCTGTTTCTCTGCAATGTGTGCTGTATAAATTGTCTCTGGATCGGGCAGCGCTGGCCGTGCTGCTAACGCTGCTTGGAGCTCTGCATTTTCCTTGTGGAGGTCAATGAATGCGATCCTGAGGTGGAGGGCCCGCTCTAAGATATCTGTCTCGGGTACATCTATAGGCATTCGAGTGTAGTGAGCCTCTATGGCTGACCATAGCCCTGTAAACACCGTGGCCACTTCGTTTATCTGACCCTGTAGCTGCCCGTGTGCGGCTGTGAACTGTTCGCGCTATTCAGTAAGCGTGGTGATCTGCTGCTGTTGCTTTTCGCACCTCTGTTGCAGTTCAGAATGAAGCTTTTCTGCCTACTAGGCCGCCCTCTGAATAAAGTGGTATAGCTGAGGCATACCCCATGTCTCCAAGTTGGCGACTCCCGAAGTATTTTGATCCAGTCGTCGTTCCTGTAGGGGTTGCCCACTAGCAAATGATCGGGCGGAGTGCTCTTGAGGGGATGGTGGCGGGGTTTGATGAGGTGCTGAGTCGGCCATATTCAGGTCCGGCCGTTCCTGTTGATCTGTGTGGATGGTCTGTGGAAATATAGTAGGCTCAGGCTGTGCCTCAGCCATGTCTGCAACAATTTGTGCCATCTGTGTAATTATATCAGAAAAAGAAACTTGGGGTTCCCCAGTGGGGTCGACTGGTGGTACCACTGCTGCAGTATTTGAGTCAACCTCGGCCCCGTGGTCCACATTAAGTAGATCTCGGATGATTGGGTCTGACACGGTGGCAGATGAATTGGATGGTGCGGATGAAGTGGTGGGTGGGACGGTACGTGGAGGTGGAAGGCGAATGTTGATGAAGTCGGAGGGGTCAATGGGAGGTAGAGGTGGAATCCCTCCTATTGCCCCTATGTCAACAATTGGTTCTTCCTGTATAGGCACCCCTGGACTCGGTGGCTGGGGTGGATCCTCCTCAATGAGGTCCACCACCGGACTCGACTCTATGGTTCGGGCCCGCTTGTCCTGAGGAGCTTCTAAGGGGTCGGTGGACTTGCTCTTTTCCCCCATCGGGGTAGTCATTGGACTTGGTGAAGTAAATAAAACATTAGGGATGGGGGAGGTTATGGAAGTTGTGTGGAGACGCGATGTGGACTGAGAAAGCTGGAACTTAGATAAAACAGGAAAAGGAACGGCACCGCTTGAGACAACCTTGGCCACTTCATTAAAACTGTGTACCTGAGTGTTTAGGTGGTGAATGAGGGGGACGAGCTGCACGGTGGAGTCCTGTTGTGCCGCCTCCGCTTCCGTTTCGCCAGGTTGTTGCTGCGGTAGCATCTGATCAAAATTGTATGTGGGTACCCCGCTTTGGATTTCCATCACGACCCCTGGCCACAAACAAACTTCATTGTGGAACGTTGTGTCTTCGAGCTGGAACTTCAGCGGTCGCATGTGAAATTTCTCCTCCGGCACGCAAGTAGGTCGGAGGAAGGTATGCCTGTGGCTGACCCCGAACCATACTTGCTTGTTGTACTCGTCCAACAGGTTCCTGGGCACCCTCTGCTGGCCTGCTACCACGTCTGTCATTAAACCATACCAACTCCGAAATTCCTCTGCATTGACCTCTTTGGTGCTGGGATCACCCGACACCTTCCATAGGACGAACTTCATCGCTAGAGGCTAGCCCTCTATTATTTCTGCTGGTAGCCTGATGAGGGGAATGTGCCACTTCACATGGCAAATGCAACTATCAAATACCCATAAATGAAGCTTGTGGCCCTCTTGTATTTGTCTTCACACATGTCGAACAACTCCTTCAACAGGAAGGAGCAGCAGTTCAACTTCGCCCCCTGGACACAGTGCTTTGCAATGGAAATAGTATCCAGGGTACATTCTCCCTTCGTGTAGTGCCTCATTGTCTTACTGGCAATGAGGTAGCATGCGAACATGATTTCGGGCTTGTTGATAAGCTCCATCTTCGCTCCCTTTCCTCCTCGTCCTGTGCCATATTTTGCATAATAATCCGCATCTCTCGACTTCTTTGCTCATTTGGAAGTGGTCTAACATGCCGACGATACATCCGGGCCATTCTGTGAAAGCCCTGTGAGCCGGTGGATATCCTCGGCATGGATTGGAATTTCCTTATTCAACCACAATGACCCGTTCTGGATGCGGCTGAGTAAGAACTTGGTGCACTGCATGGCTGGTCCTGTTGTCCCGAATACTGGGAAATTTCTTAAGTTTAGAAGGGAGAATTGCTGTAGGCCTTGGAACTCTGGCAAAATTCTGTTCGCTGAATGCCTGGCTTCTGTGGTATAATGTTCCATATAGACTTGCCATTTAAGTGCTGGGAAATTGAACGAGTCTGTGAGGTTTGCGTCTATGAGGGCAACATTGTCGTATTTCCCGATGAGGGAGTTTGTTTTATGAATTCTGCTGTCGAGCTGCGGTTCTACGACTGCTGGGTTGGCTTTTTGCATCTTCGCTCGGTGTTGATACACTTGCAGAATTGGTCTCGGCGTCTTCTCTTGGCGCTGTGCTTCTGGATACTTCCGCTGCTCTGGTTCTCCTCCAATTTCTAATTCTAACTTCTCTGGCATTCTCGTGCTTTTTTCCATGCAGGTTATGTAATTACCTGGCACGAGTGAGGTTGATGAGACCCCATAACGAATTAATTCCTGCTGGCATTCTCTACGGCGATAATTGTGTGATCAATCGCCTGCTAAGGTGTACTCTGACATCTGCTGACGGTGGCATGGGGAAATGGGCAGACGTGATGGCTGAGGTTCCTTCGAATTATGGCAAAATGATTATTGCAAGGTTACTTCTAATTATGGCAATTTATGCTGCAAGTTTAGACGATCCTACGGACTGACACAAGTACTAATTGAAATGATATGGACTGACACTAACACGTTTGCTGATCCTACGAAGATGACATGCTGGACACGCCCTTCCTCGACCATAATCGGTTGAGGTGCGGTCCCCGCAACAGAGCGGTTATTGACGACCTATGCATGGACAATAAACACTACATATGCTCATCCCGGTTGCGGGAGAGTTATTCAACTACGCTACTCTACGGCTTCTCTCGGGTGCAAGAGTTATTGATGAAAGGTGAAAGAAACTTAGTCATGGTAGGGCTTCAGGCGTGCGCCATTCACCCACCCAGGTAAAACAGTACCGTCCAGATGAGCCAACCGAATGGCTCCGGAATCCCTAATATCGACGACGAAGTAAGTTCGCAACTAGTGCATCTGCAGTTTTCCCGAAAACTTCTGAAACTTGCTATCATATAGGAGAACCTTCCTTCACACCTGGATTGTTTTGCTCTTGATGTGGCGATTATGCCACGCCTTTTGCCTATCCTTTTGAACCTTTTGGTGAAACTCGGTCAGAAACCGGGCCTCGTCTAGTTCTTGTAATTCATGGAGGCGCTCCTGTAGCGATTCCTCTTCCGAGAACTTGAGGGATGTGGAAATTAAAAGACTTGGTATGGTGAACTCGGTGGGAATCACAGCTTCCCGGCCATACACCAGCTGGAATGGTGTTTGATTGGTCAAGCGCTTCACCGTAGTCCGGTAGGCCCATAGTGCAGCTGGTAACCGCTCATCCCAGTCATCCCGCTGGGCATTGCAGATCTTCGTCAAACCCTTTTCGAGGATTTTGTTGAACGCTTCAACAGTACCATTGGCCTGCGGGTGGTACGGGCTACTTTTGTGATGTTGAATCATGAAGGTATCCAACAACGATTTGACTATTTCATTAATGAAGTGCGTACCTTAATCACTGGTTAAGCTCCATGGGCAGCCAAACTTGCTGATGATGTGTTCAAAGATGAACCGAGTTGCTGTATCGGCCGTACAATCCTTTACCGTCGCGGCCTCAGCCCATCGGGTGAGGTAGTCGGTGGCGGTAATGATGTACCTGGCCTTGGAATGCCTGGCTACCGGGGCTATGGGACTTATGAAGTCGATAGCCCACTTCTCAAACGGTTGCAACACATGCACCGGGTGTAGCGGGATCTCGTCTCTGTGAGAGGGCTGCCCTGTTCGCTGACAGACATCTTCGTCAAACCCTTTTCAATGATTTTGTTGAACGCTTCAATAGTACCATTGGCCTGCGGGTGGTACGGGTTGCTTTTGTGATGTTGAATCATAAAGGTGTCCAGTAGCGATTTTACCGTTTCATTAATGAAGTGCGTACCTTTATCACTGGTTAAGCTCCGTGGGCAGCCAAACCTGCTGATGATGTGTTCAAAGATGAACCGAGCTACTGTATTGGCCGTACAATCCCGTACCGTCGTGGCCTCAGCCCACCGGGTGAGGTAGTCGATGGTGGTAATGATGTACCTGGCCTTGGAATGCCTGGCTACTGGGGCTATGGGACCTATGAAGTCGACAACCCACTTCTCAAACAGTCGCAACACATGCACTGGGTGTAGCGGGAGCTCGTCTCTGTGAGAGGGCCGCCCTGTTCGCTGATAGAAATCACATCTCTTAACAAATGTCTTACAATCGACATGGACCGTCGGCGACCATAGTCCATCTTGGAGCACCTTCCTGGTAGTGGGTTTCACCCCCACATGGCCGCCCGCAACGCTGCTGTGGCACTCCCACATCACGGCTTCACGTTTGTGGTCGAGTATACATCTGTGTAGAACCTCATCGAGGCCCAATTTGTACAACTACCCCGCAATCAGTTGGTATTCAGCAACGCGAACGACCAAGTGCCGTTTCTAGAGCGGGGTGTAGTGTTGAGGGCATTTCCTCGTGGTTAAGTAAGTTGCAATGTCGGCCAAATAATCTAGTATGGCTTCGACTCAGAAAAGATTAGCATCCGACAGCTGATCATCGAGATATTCGTCGTTCTCCCCCGTTTCCAACCTAGATAAATGATCGGGCCCGACGTTCAACATCCCGGGCTTGACGATCACTTCGAAAGTGAATTCTTGGTGTTAGCCCCCCTATGAAATTCTTGACAAGTAAGCTGGGGGCTATGTCATTCTAGAGACCTTCAAGGGATGCATCTCCCCTGAAGACACATCACCCTTGAGGTCTCTCTGTGCTTTGCCTTATACGAATCCCCTTGGCTGATTTCCTATCCCAGAGCCTTCATTTACCCCTTGTACACCTGCAAAATGTCCATTTTTCCCCGTTTCCCCCCTCCTGTCAAAGTGCCTTTTTTCCCCTCTATTTCCCCCTATCAATCCCTTAAATCCCCTCTAAAAACCCTACACCCTTTGTTTTCCTAAATTCCCCCTCCATTCCCCTATCGTTACCCTTTGGGCCTCAAAATACATTGAAAATGGGTTAAAAACCCACTTCCGACCATATAATAGGCCTCAGCGCCTTCTCCGCTAGCCCCGCACCTCTTTTCATCCATGTAACCAAGCGCTGTGACCGAGCGCTGCCCCTTAGAGCGTTTATCGCAAATCGCATCCATCGGAGATTGCATTTTCGTTGATTATGACCGTTTGATCCATCGCAAATATTTGCGATGCGATCGATCACGCCATCGCATTTTCTGCCCTTCGCAAATCACGTCCATCGCAAGGCGCAATTTTCTGTTTTGTGCCACTCTCCGTCATCGCGTTTTCCGCCTTTGTGATTTGTGATCTCCGCACTGGGTCCCACCCTGTACGACACCCCGCCATTCATATAAAAATGCCTTTTTCCCTTTGTAAAGTCGAAAAATGACATTTTCTATCATTCACAAAGGTTTTCTGCCTGTCCAATTTTAAATAAATCTCCACCGTTGATCTTCTCCACAGATCGGACGGTGCGGAGCGCGCCTTCCTGTGGACCCCTCCATCCATACGATGTTTTCCAAACTCGCGTTGTTTTTTCCGCACCGCCTTTGGGCGGGTGGTGGTTTTTCCCTAATCACCAGGGAATCCATACATCCAACGACGCGTGTCCCTTATACTATTTGAAAACCACCGTGCAACTGTCGTCCCCCTCGCATTATAGTTCGGACCAAGATGCCCAACGGAATTGATCGCAGCCATCCGATCTGCAGACCTTGATCCAACGGTGATCGCTCGCCTAAGATGTCCGACCTTTAACCAAAGTGCATGTGCAATAGCCCATGTTATGGCCCGCCATCTGTCGTCCTCCGTCGTTGATCTCTGCCGCGATCGACGGTCCAGACTTGTTCCTCCGCCGTTGACTGTTCCACTGCCTCCCGTTCCGCCACGTCATCTCCACGTGCCCCCTCCGTACAGTCTCCCGTTTCATTGAATATACTTGTTCCATTTTTCGTTTTTTTTAATGATTCTTCGTTCATATTTCGCTCTGCAGACCGCCAACCTCCACCAGAGCGCCCTTTCACCATTTCTCTGCAGTTTTTCATCCATCTTATCATCCGTGTGGCCATCTCCATCATCCTCACTGCATTCATCAATCCCGCCCATGGATTTCTTGACAAATTTGCTATTTTGCAAGGTTTCTAGAGGTAAAAAGCCGCCATGGGTCAGTTGTACCATTTCAATGGAAAGCTGTGCAGACAGAATTAAATCCAAGAGCTGGTACTACCAGGAGATAGTCAAAGAAAGGGGCTAGCAGGACTTGCATTAAAGAAGAGCAGAGTTCAAACACTGAAAACCTTCAGGCGCCATTAAAACCCAGATCTTGCAGAATCAAGGCATTTATGGAGCAGTATAAGGACCAGCTTATCATTATAGTTCTCAGTGCTCAGGCTGAAGATTTGGATCCATAATGCAGCAGTATAAGAAGCAAAGCACCATTTCGAAAACCCCAGAAGTCAATCAGAAGTTTAATGCATAGGAAACTGTACCACCAGGGTTTTCCACAGCAGCAGAATGTTTTTCTTCAATCAGAGAACAAAATGCCCATACAGTCTTTATTATACGATGTGTTCTAGAGAATTTCCCGCCTGACAGCAGTCCTACATGGTCAGAAGCATGGGTGGTTCAAGTAGGGAAGACCTCACTATTCTTTATTTTATTTTTGTTGTTTTACCAATAGTACCACAGTGCTGCAGTCAGAACACCTAGGCCATACCAGAGATTAATGCTGAGATTTGAAACAGAATGGGTTTCAGCCCTCATGTCTTTTCTGTGTTTAATGTAACATTTAGTGTTCACCTACCACCTCATGTCGATCTTCTGTGTCTCTCCTACTATAAAACACAGAAGGAAATTATTGTAATGGTTGTTGATGAGATATCAGAGAAGTGCAAGTTGTTTCCCTTGAGGATAAGTCTTCTGTGTATAATTGTAAGATAGGATGAGTGAGATGTATTCAGTTTGAGTGACCAAGCTATTGGCTATGTTGTACCTGATTTGTGTTGATGTTAATATGATAAGCACATTTCATTGGATCCTGATCTAAAGTTGCGGTGATGTTTTTCTATCTCTGCGTTTATTTTCATTTCATTTCGTTTCTGATGGCTTGCATCAGAAGTTTGGCATAAGATTCACCCTTGGTAGGTGCCTTATGTTGCTGCTCTCCCAGCCCTTTATGTTTTCTGCTTATATGTGTATCTGAATATTGATTTCAATCGATTTAACCCGTGTAGTGGATGTTGTTGCCTGCTCTCTGATGTATGGATTAATGGAATCTATATTTAGATGTTATTGTTAGGTTTTAGTTGAATGAGTTGAGAACACTGGGAGGATTAGAACCTTGTCTCTGCCTCACCGGTATTTTTCCATTCCATTAAGCCTATCCAAGTTCCCTTGTGCAGCCTCTGATTGTGTCCAAGCAGGTCTGGAGTTAAATGACCTCTGACCTGATCTATAGAAATAATTGGATGGTTTTCCTTCTTTCACTTTCAGTCCTTGATGTTCCACACCACCCTATCACTTTAGGATCCAAGGCTTTAGATGACTAGCCCAATTGAAGGCTTTCATATTGATAGCAAGTAAATCCTTTCCTGACTCCATTGCCCAATGGACTTGGTTTCCTTGGATTATCTTCCTTTGCCTAAGATCCTCTTTGCCCAGCCTTGTCTCATGCTGAACCCTTCCTCCCTGATTCCCAACAACCAAACTCTAAACCAAACAAACACACCCTGCGCACATAACTAGCCTAAAATCTTATACTTTGAGCCTTAAAGACATATACCTTTGGCAGACATAGAGAGATCCCACTCTGGACCTAGGAGGGCTAGATCCTAAGGTCTAAAAGTGGTTCTATGTTGTCTCATCTTTTGGTCTTGCCAATCTGGCCAAAACATGGGAACCCCAACATAATGGCGACTCCACTAGGGACTTTCTGAACATCTTTCATCTCACTATATCATAAACTTCAGAAAACCCTTCAATCTCTGGTTAGGTTGGCAGTAAGTCACTCATTTTTCGAATCATCCTCCATTTGATTTGTGTGTCTCATACTCTTAGACAGAGCCTGGAAAGAGCCAGGTAGCCTCCAGATCTCACCCTCTTTGGAGGTGACATATCTGGTAAATTCCCTCCCAGTCAATCTCTGGTTGGAGTTTGTTATGTTCTTGAGGTGATTCCTGAAAGGTGACAGTGCCTGAGCACTGTGGTGGACATTGTAACCCCTTAGATATACCCTAACCCTCCACGTGGCGACTCCATATTCCTTAAGCGATAAAAGACTCCATTGGTGATCAGTAGGCCTGCTGATTAACTTGGTTTCACATTAGACTCCACTGGAAGACCAACCTTTGAAACAACATCAACCACAATAGAGATAACAAGTAGGGTTAAGCCCCTTAATCTTAGAAAACATTCTGGCTTCAAGAACCATTTATACAAGAGCTTACCCTAACCCAATCCCCCTTGAAGTAGTTGATAACCCTGAGATCATCCTCAAGACATCACCTTTGTGTAGGAGATCAACTATTTCCAGCCACATCTATAGAGCTAATTCTGCACCAGGAGATCTTGCAGCTCTATCACACTCTCACCCTGACCTAGACCTACCTGATAGACTACCAAGAACTAGGTCATTCAATCATCTAGATCAGCCAGACCCTGAGCTCCACAGTTCACCATCCAATAGTGGTCAACACACTAGGGACAGAGGAACCCCTCCATCTACACCACCTGATATACACTTTGTTCAAAACTTGGGGCTCTCCCATCCTAGGTCTGCTCAACAAACTTCTGTTGGTCCTAATATCTCCGTCATCCATATACCAGCTGTCCAATTTAACCCTTTACCTCATCAGAACATCATAATGGCAGCTTGGTATGCGCCCCTAGTTCTACCTCAGCCTCTACTACCCTTACCAAACGATTATCAATCAAAAATCCCACACTTCCCTGCTAAAGAGCCTACAACAGCACAACAACATGTAGATAAAATGGAAGACTCTTTTGACTATATGGAAATTGACGATGAAACAGTCAAAATGAGAATTTTTGCCCAAAGTTTAGGAGGGGATGTGAAGAAATGGTTTAAAAACTTGCCTCCGGGTAGCATCCAAGATCTTCCTGGTTTATATCAGACTTTCATCAACAAATGGGAAGTTAGAGCTAACCCTCGCCAACTCCTGGCAGAATACATGAGTCTTAAAAAGAATGTAGGGGAGAGTGTCCACGATTACTCCACAAGATTTAACAACATTTACAACGCACTCCCCCCTCATATGAAACCTCCACAGGGTATGGCCCTAGCAAAATGCCCCGAAGGCTTTGATGCTGACATGGCCTATGAGCTGAGGGATAAAGAGTACACCACTTTGGAGGACATGCAGAAAGGAGCCATAACCATAGAAGCTAACTTGATGGAAAAAAGGGAAAGACGGAGAGCTGAAAAGAGAGTAACATACAAGGATGACCATGTAGCTTCCACATCTAATCCAAACTATGACCGATTATCTAAAAACGTGGAGAAGCTACAACAAATGATGGAGAAAATGGTTGTCACAGTTAACAATAAGAACAGAAACCAAAACCAGAACCAAAACTTTAGGAGAAACAATAACACCCCCAACAGAACAAAAGAATTAGATCAACAAATTATTCCCCCGTTCCAAAACTTTCTCGACGAAGATGAAGGGATCATAGAAGAATCTGAAAGGAATACAATAAACATGTTTGAAGCAGTGGACTCAATCCATAACTGTGATTTAGAGGAAGATCAGCCCTCATCCTCATATTGGGATGAGGAAGGATTAGAATTAGAAGCATACAGGCTTGGATTTGAAAATGCTATAATGCAGGTCAGAGAACAATATGAACTTAGGAGTAAAAGAAACCAAGACACTTCAAAAACCAAAACTCCTGAAGTCACTATTAAGAAAAGGCCTGAGAAATCTTCTAAAGCGACCACTGAAAATAACAAATCAGCAGCTAGAAGTTCTGGGAAAAGTAAAGAAAAGGACAACCAACACACCGAAAAACAGAGTCAACCAACTAGCAGCGCTAGCACCTCAGTTAGCGCTCCTGATAAAACTGTTCACTCACATGTACATACTGGGAATCAGCAAGCTGATTCAGCCACCAAAACAGTGGCAAATAAAATAGAGTTGAGCACTCCCAAGACCCAATCCACTTTCAATTTGGAGAGTGAGATTGCCAAGATCAAAATCTTTGTTCCACTTTCTGAGCCGGCCACTCAAGAGGGATATAAGGGCCAAATTTTGAAAGCCTTGAACCTAGGGGAAATCAATGATTCTAAAAATCTGAATGATGATCAGCCAGCCCTCCTGTTTGGTCCAAAGATTGGGGGAAAGTTTCAGGAAGGAGTAGTTCCACCTTTCTATATTAGTCTCAACATTCATGACAAAATACTCCACAATGCAATGCATGACTCAGGAGCCTCACACAACTTGATGCCTAAGGTAGTGATGGAAAAATTAGGCCTAGAAATCACCAGACCCTACAAAGACTTATATTCATTTGACTATAGCAGAGTAAAATGTCTTGGCCTAATTAAAGATTTGTGTGTGAGTTTGACCCAAATCCCAGCTAAATGTATGGTCATGGATGTAGTGGTGGCAGATGTGCCACCTAAGTATGGCATGCTATTGTCAAGATCATGGGGGGCCAAACTACAAGGAACAATGCAAATGGATGGCTCATATGCCACTATCCCCATATTTGGCCAACTCAGAAGACTATATATAGAGGCCCAGATGAAATTTCTGGTCAGTAGCCCTGAGAAACCCGAAAATTCACCTTTATACTCTGTACATACAGACCTGGACTCTTTCATCTTTTGCAATGATCAATCCTTAGGAAAACCAGAGTCGGAAAACAGAGATACAAACAGAGAAACAGAGGCTATGGATTTCAACATAATGGCTGCCTTGGATTTAGAAGAAAACGAAGAGGAAAACATCACTGAAGCCTGTGGGATATGCGGTGGGCCTCTAGCTCTGAATGAAACAGAAACAGAAACATAAAGTGAACAACAAACTGGTCACCTCCCTAGTCTCCACACTCATAAGGAAACACAAAATAATTTACGACCTAGTGCAGACCCCACAGTGCAACATAATGGCGACCATACTGGGGAAATGTTTTTTGATGGGTCCTGTACTAGGCAAAATGCCGGAGCAGGAGTGTGGGTACGTAATACAGAAAGTGACTGCGCAGAGAGCCTTGCTGTCAATCTGCACTTCAAATGCACAAATAATATTGCAGAATATGAGGCTCTTATCCTGGGTTTAAATCTATTGAAAAAATTAGGAGCCCATAGGATAACTGTGCTGGGAGACTCTGAGTTAGTGATCAAACAGGTGAATGGTGAATATGCAGCAAAACACCCCAGACTAAGAGCATACAGGAATGACGCAGTAGATCTGTTGAAAACCTTTGTATAATACGATTTGGTGTTTGTCCCTAGGGGTCAAAATGTCATTGCGAATGGATTAGCTTGTCTGGCTAGTTCATATCCTAAAAAACCAGCTGACCAAAAGATCATCGTTCAGACCAAATTCAGACCTGCAGTGCCAGACAATGAAAAATACTAGCAGGTCTTTGAAGGAGATAAACAGATTGAGGACTTCCTGATAGGCAGAAATGAGTTTGAATTTTCCAGTTCAAACTCTAAATCTGAAGACAAATGCCTAAGTGAGGATTCCTCTAATGAAGAAACCCCACCTTGTAACATAGAAATAAACACCTTTTCTGAGGAAACTGGAAATCCAAACAAAAAATGTGAAAATGCTGATAGTGAGGAAATAGAGGTGCTCCAGGCTAAAGATAAGAATATACCCAGAGGCTTGGCACCCTTAGAGGACCTTTTTGACTTCGATGATGTAGCAAAAAAGCCCACTATAGAGCATGCAGACTCTGATGTAGAAGAATGCAACATAGGCACTGAAGATAAACCCAAAACGATTAAACTGGCTAAGTCTATACCTGTAGACATGAAGAGAAAATACATTGACCTGTTCAGGGAATTCATTGATGTGTTTGCATGGAGCTATGAAGACTTAAAGGCTTATGACACGAGCATCATACAACACAAGATACCCTTGAAGGAAAATCAGAAGCCTTTCAGACAAAAACTACGCAAAATCAATCCAAAACAGTTGCCTGTAGTTGAAAAAGAGATTAAGAAGATGTATGACGCAGGCATAATAGTTCCTGTTAGGTTCTCTGATTGGGTATTGAACTTAGTGGCTGTGAGGAAGAAAACAGGAGAGATCAGACTATGCATAGAATTCAGAAATCTTAACAGAGCCTCACTGAAAGATAACTACCCTTTGCCTAGAATGGAACACATCCTACAGAAAGTACTGGGCTCTAAGAGAATCTCCCTGCTAGATGGCTTTTCGGGTTATAACCAAGTGTTGGTACTCCCAGGAGATCAACTCAAAACAACCTTTACCACTCCTTGGGGCACCTTCATGTATGTGAAAATGCCCTTTGGATTGATGAACGCTGGAGGAACCTTCCACAGAGCGATGGACATAGCTTTCCCAGATGAGATAGGACACTTCATAGTTATCTACTTGGATGAATTAACAGTCTACTCTAAAATTGAAGAGGAACACCTGAAACATCTGAGAAAAGTTTTTGAAAAATGTAGAAGGTATGGCCTGTCCCTGAATCCTAAGAAAACTGTGTTTGGGCTGCAAGAAGGTAAACTTCTTGGCCACATTATATCTGAGAAAGGGATCAGGATAGACCCTCAAAGAGTTGAGGGAATACTGCAAATCACCCACCCAAGAAATATCAAAGAGCTGCAATCCTTCATTGGGAAAATCAACTTTTTAAGGAGATTAATTCCCAACCTAGTAGAGCACCTTAGGAAAATGACTGACATGTTGAAGAAAGGTGCAGGAATTAAGTGGACTGTAGAAGCTAAGAAATCCTTTGAGTCAGTAAAACTTGCACTCACTTAGGCTCCTGTTTTGATTAGCCCAGACTTCTCAAAGGATTTCCTCATCTTCTCATTTGCTTCTGAGCATACCATAGTTGCAGTTTTGCTGTAGAAAAATGCACAAGGTATGGAACAACCTATTGCCTTTTTCAGCAAAGCCTTAAGAGATGCACCCTTGAAGTAAACAGGCCTACGCTTTGGTCAAAGCCTTAAAGGACTTTAGGGTATACATCCTGCATTCTCATACCATAGCTCATGTGCCAAATATAGTGGTCAAAGATATCTTGTCCCAAGACCCTGATGGGAAGAGGAGTAAATGGATCGCTACAATTTTGGAAAACGACCTCGAAACAAGGCCCACCAAACTGATCAAAGGCCAAGGCCTGGCCCAATTAATGGCGGAATCTAATCTACAGGCCCTGGATATTAACATGATAAGTGCCCTTGATGAGCAGGAAGGATAACCCGATCCCACAGTTGAAGAGAAGTTTCAGAACTCTCCTTGGTATTCTGATATCCTTTACATGCTCACTAATCTCAATGCTCCTCCAGAACTATCTAAAACAAAGGCCAGATTCATAAAACTCAAAGCCAGAAACTACTGCATTTTGAATGAAAACTTGTATTGGAAAGATCCAAATGGCCTATTGTTGAAATGTTTGTCTGAAACTGAAGCTGAAAATGTTAAACAAGAATTTCACGCCAGGGAGTGTGGAGGCCACCTGAGTTGGAAAGCCATAGCAAATAAGATACTCAGGGCTAGCTATTATTGTCCCACACTCTTCAATGATGTCCATAAAATGGTAACTGCCTGTCATAAATGTCAGATCTTTGAAGGTAGAAGAAAAATTCTTCCCCTCCCGTTACAACCCATCACTGTAGAAGGTCCCTTCATGCAGTGGGGCATAGATTTTATTGGAGAAATTCACCTTGCCTCTTCAGGACAACACAAATGGATCCTAATAGCCACAGACTACTTCACCAAGTGGATAGAGGCCATACCCACTAGGAATGCCACCGACTCTGTCATCATTAGGTTCCTAGAGGACTTTATCCTATCTCGGTTTGGCTCTCCAAGGAAAATCATCATTGACAATGCTGCTGATTTCGGATCCAAAAAATTGTTGATTTCTGTCACAGGTACGGGATAGCACTTGGTCATTCAACTTCCTATTACCCTCAAGGTAATGGACTAGCTGAATCTTCAAACAAAAGCCTAGTGAACATCATCAAGAAGCTGCTAGAAGATAATAAACGGTCATGGCATAAGAAATTGGTGCATGCTTTGTGGGCCGACAGGCTTACAACAAAGAAATCTATTAACATGTCACCATTCCAGCTGGTTTATGGAGTAGAAGTAGTTTTCCCCACTAGCCTTGGCATACCAGTGGTTAAGCTTGTCCAAGAGATTCAGATAGAAGAAGATAGCATGGTGAGAAGAATTAATGAAACAATCCATCTTCAGCAAACAAGGGAGCAAGTTTATAATAGAATGGTAAAAGTGCAGGAAAACATAAAGAGATAGTTTGACAAGAGAACTAAAGCTTCAGATTTCAAAGTTGGGGACAAGGTTCTAAAATGGGATTCAAGAAGAGAGGACAAAAGCAAACATGGAAAGTTTGATAGCTTGTGGCAAGGTCCATTTATC
The DNA here is from genome assembly GCA_034641835.2 of Pinus albicaulis. Taxonomy (NCBI): domain Eukaryota; kingdom Viridiplantae; phylum Streptophyta; class Pinopsida; order Pinales; family Pinaceae; genus Pinus; species Pinus albicaulis. The sequence goes on from JAXQQM020075144.1 coordinate 97,736, forward strand.
ATTTAAGCCACTGTGGGTCCTAATGCGTTTTTCTTGCAAGAACTTGATGGTTCCGAATTGTTTGGGGGTCCTGTCAATGGCAGGATGCTCAAGCATTACTTCTGCTAGTTTCCAAGTTTCCAGCTTCCATTCCATTGTACATACCATTGCAACTTTTGTTTTTATTTTCAAGAAAAGAGAAAAATGTTCCAAAACAGAGAAAAGTAGAGGTTCAAACATGCTCAAAGCTTGAACCTCTGAAAGAAGTGAATATTGGCTCTAATTCGATCAAAACCTGAGCCAAAAGAAACACAACAGTTGGTCCTAACATGCTCAAAATCTGGACCAGCAAAGAAGAAAGAGAAATCAACTCTAATATGCCTAAAGCCAGAGCTGAAACAAAAAGAATAAAGTGACTCTCATATGCTCAAAATCTGAGTCACAAACAAGGAAGGATACTTCAAGAGTTCAGAATTCAAGCCTTCAAATTTTGTTTTCAAATTCCAGTTTTGCTGTCCACAGCAAGTCAGACAGTCTAATCCTGGCTTGGTTGTTTTTCAATTTCCTGTCTTAGAATGTAGGAGAAGAAATCTGTTGGAAAGTTTAATCCCAACAGGTAGTAGTTTAGGTAGAGAAACGGGTGAGGCCAACTGTCTAATCTGGTCTCATGGAGAAATAAGGGTAGATTTAGAATAGGTTTGTTTTCCATTTTGAAAATAAAATGTAAAGGGTCTGCTAGCTCAAATGCACCCGAAAAGAAGAAAAAATGCTAGGATTGTAGTGTGGGTAGGTAGTTTGATTGGGAAAGACGTTTCTGCTGATGTAACATATTCATATTGTGGCAGTTGAAGATCAAAGAAAAGAAGGGATGCGCCAAGTAGTAGGCAACTGGCCTACTCCAAAGATCATTTCTAGTTTCTTGCCTCCTTCAGGAAGAAGCCATCCCCATCTGGAGCCACTGTTAGCCCCCCTATGAAATTCTTAACAAGCAAGCTGGGGGCTATGTCATTCTAGAGACCTTCAAGGGATGCATCTCCCCTGAAGACACATCACCCTTAAGGTCTCTCTGTGCTTTGCCTTATACAAATCCCCTTGGCTGATTTCCTATCCCAGAGCCTTCATTTACCCCTTGTACCCCTGCAAAATGTCCCTTTTTCTCCATTTCCCTCCTTTTGTCAAAGTGCCTTTGTTTCCCTCTATTTCCCCCTATCAATCCCTTAAATCCCCTCTAAAATCCCTACACCCTTTGTTTTCCTAAATTCCCCCTCCATTCCCCTATTGTTACCCTTTGGGCCTCAAAATACATTGAAAATGGGTTAAAAACCCACTTCCGACCATATAATAGGCCTCAGCCCCTTCTCCGCTAGCCCCGCACCTCTTTTCATCCATGTAAACAAGCGCTGTGACTGAGTGCTGCCCCTTAGAGCGTTTATCACAAATCGCATCCATTGCAGATCGCATTTTCGTTGATTATGACCGTTTGATCCATTGCAAATATTTGCGATGCGATCGATCGCACCATCACATTTTCTGCCCTTCGCAAATCACGTCCATCGCAAGGCGCAGTTTTCTGTTTTGTGCCACTCTCCGCCATCATGTTTTCTGCCTTTGCGATTTGCAATCTCCGCATTGGGTCCCACACCATACGACACCCCCGCCATTCATATAAAAATGCCTTTTTCCCTTTGTAAAGTCGAAAAATGACATTTTCTATCATTTACAAAGGTTTTCCACGGGTCCAATTTTAAATAAATCTCCACCGTTGATCTGCTCCATAGATCGGACGGTGCGGAGTGCGCCTTCCTGTGGAACCCTCCATCCATACGATGTTTTCCAAACCCGCGTGGTTTTTTCCGCACCGCCTTTGGGCGGGTGGTGGTTTTTCCCCAATTGCCAGCGAATCCATACATCCAGCGACGCGTGTCCCTTGTACTATTTGAAAACCGCCGTGCAATCGTTGTCCCCTGCGCGTTATAGTTCGGACCAAGATGCCCAACGGAATTGATCATAGCCATCTGGTCTGCATACCCTCATCCAACGGTGATCACTCACCTAAGATGTCCGACCTTTAACCAAAGTGCACGCGCAATAGCCCATGTTATGGCCCGCCATCTGTCGTCCTCCGCCGTTGATCTCTGCCGCGATCGACGGTCCAGACTTGTTCCTCTGCCGTTGACTGTTCCACTGCCTCCCGTTCCGCCACGTCATCTCCACGTGCCCCCTCCGTACAGTCTCCCGTTTCATTGCATATACTTGTTCCATTTTTCGTGTTTTTTAATGATTCTTCGTTCATATTTCGCTCCGCAGACCGCCAACCTCCACCAAAGCGCCCTTTCACCATTTCTCTGCAGTTTTTCCTCCATCTTATCATCCGCGCGGCCATCTCCATCATCCTCACTGCATTCATCAATCCCGCCCATGGATTTCTTGACAGATTTGCTGTTTTGCAGGGTTTCTAGAGGTAAAAAGCCGCCATGGGTCAGTTGTACCATTTCAATGGCAAGCTGCGCAGACAGAATTAAATCCAAGAGCTGGTACTACCAGGAGATAGTCAAAGAAAGGGGCTGGCAGGACTTGCATTAAAGAAGAGCATAGTTCAAACACTGAAAACCTTCTGGCGCCATTAAAACCCAGATCTTGTAGAATCAAGGCATTTGTGGAGCAGTATAAGGACCAGCTTATGATTATAGTTCTCAGTGCTCAGGACTGAAGATTTGGATCCATAATGCAGCAGTATAAGAAGCAAGGCACCATTTTGAAAACCCCAGAGGTCAATCAGAAGTTTAATGCATAGGAAACCATACCACCAGGGTTTTCCACAGCAGCAGAATGTTTTTCTTCAATTAGAGAACAAAGTGCCCATACAGTCTTTATTATACGACATGTTCTAGAGAATTTCCCGCCCAACAACAGTCCTACATGGTCAGAAGCATGGGTGGTTCAAGTAGGGCAGACCTCAGTGTTCTTTATTTTATTTTTGTTGTTTTACCAACAGTACCACAATGCTGCAGTCAAAACACCCAGGCCATACTAGAAATTAATGCTGAGATTTGAAACAGAATGGGTTTTGGCCCTCATGTCTTTTCTGTGTTTAATGTAACATTTAGTGTTCACCTACCACCTCATGTCGATCTTCTGTGTCTCTCCTGCTATAAAACACAGAAGGAAATTATTGTAATGGTTGTTGATGAGATATCAGAGAAGTGCAAGTTGTTTCCCTTAAGGATAAGTCTTCTATGCATAATTGTAAGATAGGTTGAGTGAGATGTATTCAGTTTGAGTGACCAAGCTATTGGCTATGCTGTACCTGATTGGTGTTGATGTTAATATAATAAGCACATTTCATTGGATCCTGATCTAAAGCTGCGGTGATGTTTTTCTATCTCTGTGTTTATTTTCATTTCATTTCATTTCTGCTGGCTTGCATCAGAAGTTTGGCATAAGATTCACCCTTGATAGGTGCCTTATGTTGCTGCTCTCCCAGCCCTTTATGTTTTCTGCTTATATGTGTATCTGAATATTGATTTCAATCGATTTAACCCGTGTAGTGGATGTTGTTGCCTGCTCTCTGATGTATGGATTAATGGAATCTATATTTAGATGTTCTTGTTAGGTTTTAGTTGAACGAGTTGAGAACATTGGGAGGATTAGAACCTTGTCTCTGCCTCATCGGTATTTTTCCATTCCATTAAGCCTATCCAAGTTCCCTTGTGCAACCTCTGATTGTGTCCAAGCAGGTCTGGAGTTAAATGACCTCTGACCTGATCTATAGACATAATTGGATGGTTTTCCTTCTTTCACTTGCAGTCCTTGATGTTCCACACCACCCTTTCACTTTAGGATCCAAGGCTTTAGATGACTAGCCCAATTGAAGGTTTTCATATTGATAGCAAGTAAATCCTTTCCTGACTCTATTTCCCAATGGACTTGGTTTTCCCTGGATTATCTTCCTTTTCCTAAGATCCTCTTTGCCCAGCCTTGTCTCATGCTGAACCCTTCCTCCCTGATTCCCAACAACCAAACTCTAAACCAAACAAACACACCCTGCGCACATAACTAGCCTAAAATCTTATACTTTGAGCCTTAAATACATATACCTTTGGAAGACATAGAGAGATCCCTCTCTGGACCTAGGAGGGCTAGATCCTAAGGTCTAAAAGTGGTTCTATGTTGTCTCATCTTTTGGTCTTGCCAATCTGGCCAAAACATGGGAACCCCAACACTTAGAAGAGTAGAAGCCATCGACAGATCCGTCCTTCCAAAACAGGCTTATTGACTAGGTACTTTAACGTAGAGTGATCCGTAAAGAACTTGAATTTACCTCCTAGAAGATAGTGGCGAAACTTCTGGAGCGAATACACTATTACAAGGGCCTCCCTCTGGGTAGTGGTGTAATTCCGCTTTGCATTAGACAGTTTGCGGCTGGCGAAGTAAACTGGGTTGTCAACTGTCATCTCCCCTGGTTGTGCCAAGACAGCCCCAAGTGCAATACTGGAAGCGTCAATAAGCACGTGGAACTGCTTATCCCAGTCTGGGTGAAACAGAATAGGCACCGTTGCCAGCTTCTCCTTCAAAGTGTCAAGGGAAATTCTGCACTCATCCATCCACTAGAACACTTCTGACTTCCGTAGTATCTTTTCCAGAGGAGCAGTGATCTTCACATAATTCCGGATGAACCGTCTGTAATAACCCGTGTGCCCTAGCAGTGCCCACAACTTCTTCACCGTTTCTGGGGCTTCCATGTGGATGATCACAGCTACCTTGGCAGGGTCGACACAAACCCCTTGCTTGCACACCTCATGTCCTAATATCATTCTGAAAAGAACTGCAAAGATGCATTTCTTCAAGTTCAAGGAAATCTGCAATTGTCGACATCGATCAAACATGATGCATAACAGGGTGGCGTGGTCTTTCAACAAACTGTAGACGGTCCAATCTTCCATGTAGACTTCCAGGAACTTATGAATGTACTCCCGGAAAGCAGCGATGACGATCCGGGAAAACACAACGGGGGCGTTCTTCAGCCCGAATGGTATCACATGGTATGCAAAAGACCCCCACTCGGTGGTGAACGTTGTCTTCGTTTTGTCCTCTTCCGCAATGCGCACTTGATGATAGCCCGAAAAGCCATCAATGAAGTAGTAGGCCTCATTCCCTGCAACATGGTCCAATACTTCATTGCTGAATGGAGTGGGAAATGGGTCATGGATGCAGGCGTTGTTCAGACTTCGGTAGTCGACACAGACATGGATTTCTGACTTATCCTTCTTATTCTGAATGAAAATAGGACTCACCCAGTCTACTTCTTCCACAGGAAATATTAGACCTGCTGTCAGCATCTTATCGATCTCCAACTTGACCTTTTCTTTGATTCGCGGGTTCAAATGATAGGGTCGATGCTTCACGGGTCTGACGTCCGGTTTCAGCACAATACACATTTCTCCAAGGTCACTTTTGATGCCCTTTAAGTCTGCAACCAATGAAGGGAATAGGTCTTCGTATTCCTGGAGGAGGCTGAAAATTTCCTTGGTCGTCTCCTCATCCCAGTAGTCCCCAACTGTAGCTAGTTTGGGTTTTTCCTCTGTGCCAATGTTCAACTTCTTTGTCTTCAGCGAGAGTAGATGGACACCTTCAGTGGTCGGCTCTTCTTCGATGCTCTGCTCTCCTTCCTACTCTTCGAAATATAGGTGCCTCAGGTCCTCCAGACTATCATCGTCTGGCTCGCCGCTGACCCGTTGGCAAGCCAGCTCATTCCTGCCCTCCGAATCTGGTGCTAATTTTCTCCCGTCGGTCCCTGGATCACCGAGAAATAGTACCCCCTTGATGGCCTGTAGTGCCTGGCACACCAGCTCTGTCTCCCCTACGAAGGAAAAGCATCGAACATATTTGTTCGTGACTTCCTGCCAGGAGATGGTCCCTCTTTTTCTCTCTTCCTCTAAGTACCAGGCATGGGGGATGGTATCTAAGGAGTGGACGAACCGATGTACCCATAGCTCTTCTGGGTACCTTAGACTTTGCCACTACTCCTCACAGGTTTTCAGGTGGTCCCTTGGATTTGAAGTCCTTTGGTACTTGTGCCTACTGCGAGGGCCTTCGTATTCTTTAAACTGTGCCCTCAAAGCCTCCGCCACACAACTCCACTGTGACATGGTGTTACGGTGATTTTTCCACCACCTGGCTGATGTGGACTGTAGTTCTACGTCCAAAAGTGGTAGCCTGCTTCCTTTTGGTACCATGTCTTCTACCTTTGCAATAAAGGTATTGATGGCTTGCATGTTCGATAGGGTGGGGTACTCTCTGATCTCAGAACCAATCCAACGGACTCGGGCAATGTTGGCACATCTCTACGTCCTGGTCTCATACCCACCTTGCTGCCAGTCTTCCCAGGCTAGTTTCGATCCCAACTCCGAGCTTTGGACACTGCACCAGCTGACAGAGCCGGTTGCAGTCGAGTTAATAGAGTCCTCCCACTTCCCTGCTGTCATCTGATAAAGGTTGTCCAAAATCTGAGCATCCTCTTGGTTATCCACAGTTTCTGTATATCTCGGGCCTTGATACAAGTCGAGAGGCTGAGTGACTCAGACCTCTCCATCTTCGAAAATCATCAGCTGCTTTTTGAGGTTGATGATGGCGTAATTCTCAAAAGCTAGTCGATGCATAGCAGGGCAGGGTAAGGATCCTCGTCTCCCATAATATCAATAACCTCAAAATCCGTGTAAATCTTCACCCTTGCAATTTCGACCTCGACATCTTTGAGTCGGCCGATCGGCACAATGCAGTACTGGTTCGCCATTCTAAGCTGGATTGGCGAGTAGGTCAGCCGTGGCTGCCCACGAGCCTCCCACGTCTTCTGCGGTAGGATGTTGACGTCAAATCCTAAGTCAAGCATGGTGTCGTTGATCTGAAATCCCACAACCTGCGTGTTAATCCAGAACTCTTTTCCCGTTCTTCGCTTGTTCCACTGTACATATTGGGGTGCTGTGTTCAAAGGTTCCCCCAACCCTATATTTCCCTGCAATACGTCTTCCAAGGTACGTTTGAGCTATGCCCGCATCGAAGCATTGTCAACAATATTGAGGAATAACTGGAGCCATTCCTCAATTAGGGTCCCCATGGCGCTCTGTTCCCTGGAATCAGTCGTCAGGGGTACCTCGAGGCCTTTGGCTCCCCCCAGCTGAGCAAATGTCTCCACCACCTCCTGGAAGTACTTCTTCTATGCGTCCGGATTGATCAATTTTTTCGGGGAGGTGGGCTGGATCCCTCGTGCTGGCTCCTTTCCGCGAGCGTCCTCCCTCATCTTCTTTTCGCCTTGCGTCACAATAGCTACATTCTACATGGCCGGAGTCGCAGTTCCCCGAGGTTCAGAGTTTACCAGATTCGTGCCCCTCTGCCATGCTCATTCCTCCCACTTCTTGATAAGTTCCAGGCAGTCCTCTGTTGCATGGGCGTTCATGCGGCACTAGGAACACCATGGGCATCGAGGAAGGGGCATTCCCGGGGCACGTGACCCTCTTGGTCATAGTTGTAGAATTTTAGCGGGCCCTGTCCCCCTGTGCGGCCTCCGCGCATACCGCCTCCTCTGCCCCTGGAAGCCTTGTTCACCCTATAGGAGGTTCAGTCCAATCGGTCCGCTAGTGCGTCGAGAGCTCTGCACTGCTCGGTGTTGTGAGTCGTGGAAGCACAAAACTCACAGTATACATTGTTTGGGACATTGGAGTACTTTTGCAATATTGGGCACATTCGAGGTTGATGCCCCATCGTCCGGTGAATTTCGCAATATTCTGTGGCAGTTTGGTTTGGTTGAGGTGGGAACCCTGTGTAATGCTGTTGTGGTTGGTATACCCCCTGTGGATTCATTGCCGCGCCACCCCCATTAGGTGGACCCCCCTGTATTGCTATGACCGAGAGCCCCACACCTGTGCCACGCAACCGGGGACACTCAGTTGTGACGTGCCCTTCGACCAGGGAGTGAGTGCACCAAACGTTTGGACTGGCTGGTCTTATAGGTTGCATCTCCTTGAGCTTTTCAGTCAAACTGGTGATCTGATGTTGCAATCCCAACAAGGAAGGATCCTGTGGGTCCGGCCCTCCTCGATATTCCTGAGGGCAACCCGCCATTGCCTCTATCTTCATAGCCTGCTCCAGAGTGTCCTGCAAGTTGTCGATCTTCTGCTGGGTGAGGGGGGTTCGTGTCAAGGGAAGTAGAGCCTTGATGAACCAGTCCCTCTGATGGTTTGGGTCGATCGGGTAGCTGAGTTTCCCGATCGCGTCCTTGAACCGACGCATCATCTCCCATGTAGTCTCTCCTTCTTTCTGCTTAATCTCTCAGAGCTCGGACAGACCCTACTGGTCTGTTTGGGGGAGCTTAAATTCTCGGACAAAATCCCGCTTAACGTCCGCGATTGCTAGATTAGGATGGGCCTTGGACCACTTAATGAACCATCGCAGAGCCCTTTCGCTGAGCGTGGTTTGGAACTCTATTAGCTTCCCTGCGTTTGGCGTCTGGCTAGCCCTCCATATGGCTTCGCAGAGATACTAGTGTTGCTCCACATCATCGTTACCTCAGCCATAAAATTCTGGATACCGGGTGAATGACCCAGCCATATTTACTTGCGAAGGTGTGACTAGAATAAACCCTCCGGGTCCTGGTTACGTGACTATACCACTAGGAACTGTAATACTACTAGTAACGTTGCTATTAACGTGTGACACTGAACTGCTATGCAATCGACTCAATACTTGTAACTTAACAAAAAAATTACTTAAAGGTTTATAGAGTACCAGGAGAAGGTAGGGATCCTTGCCGTGCAAACTTTGGGAAGTAGGACTGCCTGGAGAGATGAATGCCGTCCGCTCTTGAAACAACCGCTTCATCATGACATACCATTTGCCATCGGAACTTTCTTCGGGTTGCACACCTGCATCCTCTTCATCAGTCGTCGTCTCCCTTTCTCTCCTAGCTGGGCTCCCATGTACACGCTGCACTCCCACAGCGGTACCTTCCCTCTCCAGGGTATCCCCCTGAGTGTCCATATTTCTGATCCTCTAACTCGCCTCCTCTTGATTCTTCCTATTATTTTCCCGTCGTTTCAACTCCTGCATCACCCTTTCTCACCACCTGTCGGTGATCTACGCCCTTCGATGTGCACATCGCTCCCTCAACCTCCTCGCGGCCTCAACATCCATTCCCCCACTCCCCTGCTTCACACTTCACGTGGCATCTGTCCCTTCAGCCCTCCCCCCAGCACTGGAGGTTTACGCTTCCATGCTCGATTTTTGGAATTCCATCAGTCCTTCGTCCACCATCAGGGCCTTAATCCATAGCAGAATCTCCTTGAGCAAGTTTCCTCCTAGCCTGGACCGGAAGATAGCCTCAGCCTTCAAGAAGGATTGGTAGCACTCTGCTGCAAAATCCACAATATATCCGTCGAAAGTGGTCTCTACCCAAAAGTCCACCGCGCGGGTCAACTCATTATCCAACCGATGTAGAGCCACTAGATCTCTGTGCACCCACTTGCAGGTGGTCTTCCGCGAATTGTCCCTAGGTACCTTGGTCTGCAATCTCTGTAACTAATTATAGAGGTTGCTAGGGAATTTTCCCCAGAGGATCTCGTAGGTATCACTGGCAGAATCGGAGAAAAGGACGAGATCCTTGAGCACCCTCTCCTTGTGATTCGTCAGCTCCGCTTGCTGAGAAATAAACTAGTCCAGATGGTTATCCCACCATCTCCATATTTCTCCTTTGAAGACCCTCGATACCATGATCTAGTTCCCCTCATAACGTGTAGGGTCCCGGCAACGGAACCATTTGTTGGCGAAGAAATAGGTCTCGCAGGAAGACCCAGGTTCAGAGATTGGGGCCAACAAGGGAATCCGCTGTAGTCTAGAAACACATCGGCATTGTCACCCTACTCTGGAGAGCAGAGAGTCTCACCCGAGGCATGCTGCGACCACATGCAGAAGGGGAATAGATCGATAGTGGTGGAAGGATTCGCAATTCGTGATTAATATAGAAGCGATTGCATAAATATCATCACATAAGCAAGAACATTCAGAAGATTGAACAGATAATAAGCAAATAAAAATTTAAGACATCGCAGACATCATGCATGCATGTAACTCATATAATAAGACAGCAACCTGCAAGTATATTGATAACTTTCAGCCAGATCCATAGTTACATCGCTTCCACAGGAAGAGCTTACAATTCTGTTACAGACGTCTCATAGGACAGAAATATAGATAAGAGAAGCCTAGGAACTACAAAGATATCATGCTTAGAATAGATCTTTCTTGCAGCATCCGCTCGATCCTCTTCAATCGCTCTGCATTTGTCTCCCTTCTTTCAGCCGGGTGACGGCTATTTATTCACCCGCCATCGCAACTGCTAGTTCCTCTTGCGTTCTTCTTCGGCTGCTTCCAGCTTCTCTCTTGTTGTCTATGAATTCCACTCTCCGTCTTCTGCTGTATCTTCTCTTAGTCTACTCTTATCTACATCAGCTTCTTCAGCTATCTCCTGTTCCCCCGCAACCTCGGTAGCTTCGCTACTCACCGTAGTTGCGGCTTGGTTGCCATTGCCATGTGTCGTTCCGCAACCCAAAAATCTGTTCTTTATTCATAATTCAAAACAAGGGCCCCAACAGTCCAGAATTGTAATCTCGGGATAAATTACACTTCCCTAGATAGGTGTTAGTCTAGAACAACAGGTGAAAGACTATACTACCATTTCTCCTAACTCAGAACAGATATACAGAGAGGATTGGATGCTTACTTGTTTCAGTTGCTTCCAAATGACTCCTTCTGTCGCTTCTGCTACAACTTCAAATTCAAGCGGTTCGTTAGCTGAATGCTTCTTGCAAGAAAGAACACTAAAATAGAAGAAGATGCAATAATATAGATATCTATTCAAGCTAGTTAGCTAAATCAGTTAAGCATAAACTACAATCATCAACCAAGATCTTATAATATGGAAAATAAAAGTTAACATAGATGCATGTAGGGAAAAACAGGAAGTCCTCTTTATTGATGATAGAAGGAGAGGTTACAACCTAGTGACTAATTTGAAATGACCTTCCATCAAAGTTTTCAAGTCTCATCACAGCATAAATCTCTCCAGAAGTAGCTCTACAAACCAAGCTCTCAATTGAAAATTCTCCAACATTTCTCTACTCAAATTATTCCTTCTCAAACACTTAGATCTGTGTTCAATTTATAGATGAACTGTAGGTTGTTTTGCAATCAATATCTTTCTAAAAATAGGCAAGACATGTTTCCATTCATGTAGATGTCAAATGGACACTTGGATTTGAAGCTTGACACATGTGAACTCTTCTAGAAGGCACTAGCCAAGTGGAGATTCCGAAACAATGAGAATTTCACTCCCAATGTGACCAACGCACCTGTGAATGTCGGGAAGTGCTTTGTAGAGCAGCCTTGCATGCGGCTACCTGCATATGCAACGCACTTAGGCCCCTTAGAGCCCGCGTTGGTGAGCTCTCATATGATATACAATAAGCTTCAAACCATGGAAACCTTTGCTTGATGAAAGTCTTGCTTGATTTATCTTATTTCTTGTCTTAGGGCATGTAGCAACTGAAATGATAGGGAATGATAGACCCTTGATCATCGGTCCTGGAGATGATGCCCAGTTAACCAGATGATTGGGAATGGTGCCCAAATTGACCTATAACAATTTCCCCCTAAAGCATGAGATCCAAATAATAAGAACATTTGATTGAGATGATTTACATTGTGATGAGCTTGGAAACGAAGCGGAATGGTCACCTGCATCAATATTACAATACATTTCATCAAGATATATCCTCTATTGATCATAATTGCTGAGGGTAGGCATTCCCATAGTCAGCACATAAAACAATCTAATAACATGTACATAATTCAGAGAGTTGTCTACATTGTAATGTTGCCCAGATGCAGACACACCTACAGATATAGGCCCATGTTTGGATGACAATCTTTATGTAAGGTCACCGTAAAGATGATTTGTACAACAATCTTGAAATCACAGCCCGAATGGATGAAACTAGATCCGGGGTCTTCTTATCTCTTTCACTCCATCATTCGGGTACAAGTCTAGCCATGTGAATATATGGTTTGTCGTCGAACATGGAAAAACATCGTTTGATTACCAGCCAATGATGTGAGATGTTAACAAATGCGAGAGAACCACCATTAATGAAAATGGCCCTGAAGGTACTACAGTGCATTTCATAAGGCTTGAATAGATGATTTGATGTTGAACACCAAACAAAATATTTCGGTCAAAGGTATGGAAGCGAGGATCTTGTCGATGTTGTAACAAGCCTCATGGTACTGGAATCTGATGTTTCTAAGTGAAATTCTTGGATATTTAGTTGTTGTCGACAGGAAGTCACCTTATTGCAAAACAGGAGTTACTGATTTTAGAGACAAGGGTATGACTTGATATAGCAATTTTCAGGGATGACGGTCATGAAAATGAAGGTTTACGAGTATTGCAGATGGATGAGTTTTTAATCACTGGATGACTTCTCTTGAACATATCGGCAACACTGTGATGAGTTGGCAGCATTGAACCAAAACTGAAGTGAAGGTATGATGAACCATAGGTGTGAATGAACCGTCAAGATGATTACCCAACCCAAACAGTCACGGACATGGAGTGAAAGAAGTGTCATGTTCAAGAGCGACTTGCTACCAAAAAGAAACTTTACTTGCTTTTCCCAAATTTTCCCCAGTCATTTGTTGACTAGTACCTCTTTATTTTTTAACAAGCTTGAGGAGGATAACATTTTCTTGATCTATAATTCAACCCTTCGGGCAAATAAAGTATCGCTATTTAATAATTTAACGAGTCTAGCGATGAATGAAACTTGATTCTTGCTATGATCGACAAGCCCGTCGCTATTTTATGTTTTAACGAGCTTAACGACAGTGACAGCCCGGTCCTTTTTCATATTTAGAGAGTCTGAAAAAGAGGACGAAAGAGAACTCTAAAAGTACATTTTCGTAAATTTGTCACTCAGATCCGAAAAAGTGTAAAATAATATCTGAGAGAACCTCTTTGGTCATGTTTAACCAAGGTATTCCTTTTTCGTAAATAATCCATCTCAGTCCGGAAAAGGGCTAAACTTACACTGAGTAGATATCAATTCATTTACTTTAACGAGCTCAAAATGACAAGTGCTCGACAATCTTTTCACATTATCGGAGTCTGAAAAGAGCTGAAAGAAGACTCCAGGGGTTCCTTTTTCACTGTTATTGAAGCTCGAAAGAGAGATAAAAGTGCGCTTCAAATCCTTTTTCGTTTTTAACAAAGCTCGAAAAATAAGGAGAAAAAGTATGCTTTGTGGTCAAGTCATTCTTTGAATAAATCTGCACGACTAATCTGTTCATCACTTGTATTTCTTGTTCAGAACAACATCAAACGGATTAAAAATACCTGTTTCATGATAAAAACATAATAAAACTATAGTCATAGCAATAAATTTAACTTGCAAACAATTAAATGACTATAAAAAGCAATTTCACTATTCATTTTTTACCATTCCATAGTTACCATTTGCATTTTGGAGCTCTGAACCTGATTTTGCCCCCGAACTTCAGTCGTTGATTGTGGTCATTTCTGTGGATGGATTTCATCGCCGTTTGATCCAAGTTAGTGCCATGAACCTCCTCTTTCTTTCAATATTCATTTCATTCCCATTTCTTGCATTTTTTTAGGGTTTTGAGGCCCCTAGGGTAAATTCTGCCCAAAATGAGGGAAACACATCCCTGAATGTCGAAACTTGTGTTGCATAGCAGGTACAATGAAGTGTACCTGCATGTGCAATGCACTGTCTCAGCCCAAGGAGTGCGTTGGGTTCAGTTGAAGTTTTTGGTTTTCATGCTGTGTCCAAAATTTGCCTAGTTTTTTGCAATGAATGGTATCTAATGGATCTTATGGTTGATTTTCAGGTTTCCATCAGATTATAATGACGATTACATGGAGAGAAAGATAACATGAAGAACAATATATGATTTCCTTGAATGATCCGAGTACTGTAAGAGCCTTAAGAGATTATGGGCTGCTTAAGTACTTTAAATTGTCGTGAATGAGACAACAAATAGAACTCCTAGAGTTCCTTGTTCGAGCATGGGATCTGGTGATAGAGGCATTTCACATAAAAAATCAAGTGTTGTCCATAACAGTTGAGGATGTGTATTTTCTCACAGGTTTGTCGAGGAGAGGTTTGCCCATTTCTCTCATAGGGTCTACCGTTGGAGGAGAGACAGTGAGGGATTATGTTATGCAGTATTGCTATCCAGGGTCACAATCGCAAAACTTTCTAGTACCGTTACACTCCATGTAGTGAACCGATCATATATGTAGTATGCGCTAGAGTGCTTAGAGCCAACGGTCTTCAACTGATCTCATTAGGGGAATTTTGAGGTCTAAAATGGGCCTCCTAAGAAAAATGTACAACAAAAATAAACTTTATAACAACCAATAGGATTCAAGATGATGATGTCAACCATGGGGGATGATTTACCATTTTTTAAATGAAAGGGTAAAAATATTAAAAAATAATAAAATAATAAAACTACTTTTTCAACTCGTATTTTCAACTTATCTCCCAAAATTTTTACTCAAATTTCGAGTGGGAGTACTCGTTGGATGCAAAATTTAATTCCTCATCCAAGGAGTACCCATGTTGTATACTTTCGATGAACTCTACTACACGAAAAATGAGAAATACATAAAAAAACGTGATTGTAATCACGTTTTGTTATGTATTTCTCATTTTTCATGTAGTAGGACCCATCGAAAGTATGTAACATGGGTACTCCTTGGATGAGGAATTAAATTTCGCATCCAACAATTACTCCTGCTCGAAATTTGAGTAAAAAGTTTGGGAGATAAGTTGAAAATACGGGTTGAAAAGGTTTTTTTTTTCATTTTTCCCTCTAAAATTTGATGATGTCATCAAATCTTATTTGATTTTTTCCACTATTATTTTATAATTTCCTTAGGAGGCCCATTTTATACCCCAAAGTTCCCCTAATGGAAGCTGTTCTATCTCAGATAAAGGAACAACTAAATAAAGCAAAGGGAGGAAGGAAGAAAAATTTCAATTATGGTTCCATCCTCATCTCCTTTGCTTTGGAACGGATTCCACTGATGCAACCACAACATGTAACATTGGATATATCTAGTCCTAGAGATCCTCGAATGTAGAGATGGGTAGAACTCATGGGTCGACATGCAGGCCAATCGACCGTTGTGTTCTCGACTGCATTCTTTGCCTGGTTCTAGCAATAGATCGTTGCCATTGATGAGTATGCATATGCAGGCGTCGAATTTCGAGGAGATCCAGATCTAGTATTACCAGAAGGCGCTCAGTGGGGTGCAATGGGTAAGAATGATTCGACCATGTTTTTTGATTTTCATAAGGTTGATACAATGTTTTTGCGTTTTGATTTCTTTCCAAGACTAAACTAAATGTTTGATGTAATGAAAATATTGGTCGCGTTCAACCAGTAGAAGATTCAGAGCGTGAGGCAGATGCGCCAGCAGAGAGGGTTGTCGGGAGAGCAGTCCTTCAGAACCTTGATATGGCTGAGACTCTAGCTGAGCTTCAACAGCACATAGAGGGATTAACCTTCGAGATTCTGGATTGTCGGCTCGAAGAGTTACCCATGCGACTGCAATGACACACTATTGGGGTTCCTAACCGTTGGATGCGGTTGCTCCGTAGAATTTCTAGATCTATAGCGTGCTACCATGAGCACCACTAGTTTACTTGTGATTTTTTGCATACATTTTGAGGTCGAATGACCTATGTGTCTTGGTCACAAATTTTGTAAAAAACCTATAACTATTTATCTATGTGTTTTCAGAGTTTTTCGTATGTTTTGTTAGTCATCAATGTTTTTCACTTGTTGCTGATGACTAGTTTCCTTAGCTTAGATTTCTAGAAGCTGATCTCAAAACTGTCAAATCTTTCATCTATAAAACACCCCAAAACAATTTTTGTCCCCCTACCCCTTCCTATCAGTCTATGATGAGAACAAATGTAATGTCCCAAATGGGGAAATGTAGGCACAGTAGGGAATATCTTAAGATATTCCTCTATGAGATCACAGTAGTGAGGAAAACACACCAGCAACTTCTAAACCAGAGATATAATAGTAGGGAATTTATTGGTTATATCACCTCTAAGGAGAGGATGAAAACCAAAGGCTTCCTGGCCCGTTCTAGACTCTTTCTATAAAAGATTGATGAAACAAAAAAAGAGTGGGAATGACACACTCCTATTGGATTTTTCTACCCTTGGGAACCTTAGATCTTTAGATCTAAAGTATGGATCCAAAGAGAAGCAAAAACCAAACAAGAGAGAAGCGGGAAATTCCACTACTAGGCAAAACCGCAAGAGGCTCAGGGAAAACGTTGTATAAGTAGAATGGTGCAAGAATAACGTTTTTCAAGGCTGGTTTCCCTTATTATAGGCTGTGTAGGACCTCCATGCAGAGTTTAAGCAAAAAAAAAAAGGTTTAAGGGCCTTAAACAAATCTCCCACGAAGCTGACTAGTTAAAAATCAGCTAAAGAGAAGAGCTGATGGAATGAAGAAGAACCCACTTTAGAATTGCGTAGTTCCTCCTGGAAGTCACTGGAAATCAGCCATCAGACATTTATAACAGTATAGAAGTATCATATCAGACTTTCAATGGAGATTCTTAAAGACTACAGTGAATTCTATGAAGAAATGAACAAGAAATCTTCAGATCTAGGAGCTGCAATATATGTAAAAGTTGCAGAAATAACTGAACAACGTCCTAGAAAGTGTGCTTAAGTAGTATGAAATTAAATTACATATCTACATAGAAACATGGCTGAAACATCATATCCATATCATATCTGGAAAATACTCAGCCTTCTAATCAAGATCCCCTTAAGGGTTTTACAAAATAATGCACTAGAAAGTGTAGATCTAACTTTTTATACACAAAACTGCAGAAAGATTTAGTAATTTCTGAAGATGATTTTATTCATAATATACATCAAATCTGAACATAAGCTATCAGCAAGCTACTTCATTGATCTTCAGGGTGAGAGGCAAGCCTCAATCACCAGAAACTAGTACAATGAAAGATCTAAGCAATAATGAAGCAGTACATGAGAAATAACGCAGTAAAAAAAGGAGACTGCGCAGTATCTAGGGCTGAATGTAACAATAAGTAGAGAATACAGATATGAGATGACAATATGATAGAGATCCTCTTCCGGGTGGTCACAAGACACCCTCCCTGAGAGAAATCCCTCAAAACTACTAGATCCTTGCAAATCTAGAATTTCCACTTACTACACTTGCTGCAGCAGCAAAACCCTCAATGAGCCAGCACTGTCAATACAAGCATAGCTTGGCCTTCCACCTGATAGTGTTTCAATATAGCTCACTTCCCTCCAAGAGCTACTCAAATAAGGATAGATGATTCCTAAGCAGGAGATCCTCTAATTCTCTTGCTAAACAACAAAGAGAAATGGAGTTGCCTTAGCAAGCTCTCAAAATAAAATATGATCAAAAACCTCCTCATGAGCCTTGATCCTCCTTTTATAACATTTGATTCTCTTAGAAAACCCTAAACCACTTTCACCCTTTGGTTCCTTTCACATTTGGAAACCCCTTCTAGAACTGCGCAGTCCTTCAAAGAGGTTCAATGAACCTAGATAGCACTGTTGACTTGGTCAAACATGATCTCCTTTGGTGGTCTTGGCCCTTTCACACCTGCAATATTTTATTATGATGTCCTAAATATGTCTCCTTTCACATAGGAACTGATTTATTCTTGATTTTCAAGAGGATTAGACATTCTCCCTTACAATTTATTCATTAATCATGAAATACAAAATGATTAACGCAAAATTAATGTTCCAAATTAGCTGAAGCTAATTTAGGAACATTACAACAAATCCCAGTTGACAAGTCCTATCTGGTTTCAGAAAAGTAACCATGTCTATAGCTATCATAGCTGTAAATCATTTGCCATCATTTACCCTTTTTTCTCAAGCCATTCACTATCCAAATGTTGACAAAATGTCTGCAACCCTATCCCTGGTCATCTTGTCATTTGAAAATCTAATCATACCAAAGAAAACACTCAGAATATGTCAAAATTATTCCTAAGTTAGATAGTGGTGTTTAGGGAGTTTTTCCTTGGCTAAGATATCCTAAGCCAAAAGCCTCTGTTTAGTATCAGTCAGCCTTGAATTAGTTCCTATTCTGCAAAATAAGTCTTGTTCCATCCATAGGTCGCACACCACTAAGAGGTCACTTTGTCTCCTGTCAGAAGAAGTTCACAAAGATCTAGATCAAGAAAATATAAGGTTGCTCACTATCTGATGAAGTATGCTTCGCTCAGGCGCAATATCCTTGAAACACCAAAGGAGCTCTCCAAGGCTCAAAATCATATGTTTTTACATCTCTGCAGGGGTGTAATTGAATGTTGATCAGTGTACAAATGAGAGAAAAGGGACAAGTTCAAATAGGTCCTTCATGCTGAATTAGTTTGCCATCAGTAAAAAAAATGGAATACAGTGAGTGAAGGGCAACTAATAGGTATGGTTTGAAACCCAAAAACTTCCTGAAGAACAGAGATCACCCTCCAAGTCACATGAATTCAAAAGACTGATGTTATGCTGATAAGCAATGTTTCAGTATCTCCTCCAAAAGCAGTATTGCATAAAATTTTCAAAGGGCATCATCATGTAGGGCATAAGAAGACAACTGCTTCTTATGCTACCTCAAGCCTGGGATGTGAACATTAGTCAAAGGGAAATTTCAAGATACTCCTAAAAACATAGTCAAAGGAAGGTTAGTCAATAATATTCTGTAGTAAGCATTCTCCATAATACAAATCACATGGTTTCTGGTCTAAGTGCTCACAATGATATTTTACAAAAGGATATGCATCTTAGACCATGTCTCATAATGGCAAAGGTCAGAATCCACTTTGCTTCATATTGGTATTCTTCAAGCAAAGACACATATTGTAGAGAAATAATACAGGTTTGAAATGGATGAAATGTCATGTGTATGGTGTAACCTCCTTAAAAAAGAAGATGATTTGAAAAAGTGATGATAACCTCCTTCATAAAAAGCAGATGGTTTGAAAGACATGATGTGGCCTTCTTTACAGAAAAGTAGAGGGCCAACATATTCTTAAGTGACTTCAGAGACTAGTATGAGCCACCTCCGCCAAAGATGAACAGTAGGTGCATCAACATAGTTTCAAATTGTGTTTGAGTAAGTTTTATATTTGAAAGACAGGGTTGAAAATTAGTGGTGAGTCAATGAGAGTTCATAGGTTGAAAAACCTATTTCATATCACAAGAAAAAAGATAGCATGATGGTGTTAAAGGGCTCTGATCCTGTATTTATGACAACCTCCTTCAAAGGATAAATCACAGGATACAATTTTGATTAAATAAGCCTCTTATGAATGGTGAAATTGATAGACCAAAGCTCGGGTTCTAGTCTTGTCTGCAAAATGGTGTAAGGAAGCATTCACACAGGTGTATGTGAAAGGGAAATTTTTGTTTTTGCAAATCCCCTATGGTTTATAAAAATACTTCATCCAAATGATGAATGAAGGAAGAGTGCCAAAAGATGCTTCCAACACAGTCAAAGGATGGAGGGAACATTTTAAAAATAGATGTGGTTTTCACTGTTGTAGGCCTCCTTCACAAAGAAACAAAGGACCAGCTCCTCAAAAACTTTACACAGTAAATCAGCTCATTCATAGGGTCAAAGGTGTGATAAAACAATGTTTTATTTTCAGTCAAAAAATGTCCCCATCGAATGATAGGAGACATAGTTTTAGAGGACACAGGTAGTTGTCAAACATAGGTCTCCTTCACAAATAAGCAGAGGGCCCACCATTTTTCGAAGATATTCAAAAGGACAAGTAAAGAAGGTCAAATCATGGTTTCAAGCCTCTTCACTTCATGAAGCAGTCAATTTACCCTGTGGTGATTGAAGAGGCTGCAAAGGTGTTCTGATGATAAACTCCTTTATAAACAATAGTCCAAGTCATATTTTTAACACCCCTTTCACTTCATATAAACAATGTTTTTACCAATAGTTTCAAAGGTCAGCAATAGCATTGTTTTTATGAGTTTCTTTCAGATGATGGGTCTTTAATAAAGTTTCAAAGAAATACAGTTTAAGAGAAGTGAAACAGTGGTTAAAGGGTAGCCTTAAAGCACATATGCACATAGAATTTCTATACAAAAAGGTCTTCGATTTGGCAAAGAAGATAAAGGAGGTTTTTCGTTTTAAACAGGGAGGAGGCAGTACTTTAAAATCCTCACAAGCTATAAAAGCATGAGGAAACATGTTTATATGTCTTTTTGCACATTTGGTTGAAGGAGAGAAACGGTGGTTTTCATAGCATCCATAACTTTCCATGTGCGGCGCGCTTGTAAATGAGCGCGGTGCACCTGTAGATATCACTACAAGGGTTTGTGTACAAGGTGTGGCACGCCTGTGCCCGACACCCAACCTCCTTTGAACGCAGCACGTTCACTCTTGAACGGCCCGGTGACTTGCTGAACGAGGCGCCCGAGCCCTTAAATGCCTCCATCTGAACTTTCAAGCCACGGTAGGCCTTCCATTATACCTGCCTCATGTTTTTATGCTCATTGTCTTGCATGATCACCATCGGAATTTCAAATTTTCGCCTTTGCACACTCTTTTCATAAACGGCCCTAGCCATCTCTGAACGGCTCGGTACCCGACCACTTTGAACGCCCGGTTACTCCTGAACATCAGTGCCCGTGTGTTTATTTCCTTTTTCAAAAGCCATCCAAGCACATAAACAACCCCTCTCACTTGCCTTATGCCCTCACCACGCTTAGCTTCCACTTTCAACCCTTAAACCTGCGAAGAAATACCTCTACCTATCTGTTTTTAACACTGCCCGGGACACCCCTGAACGACCCACCACCCAGGCGCCCGGGCCACCAGCAACACAGTTCTCCAAAGTGCCCAAATAGTTTTCACACAGGGAAATCACCTCCAAATCCATCAAGATACTTTTAATAAAGGTATTTATTGTTTTTGAGGAAAAGGTTTAAATTCAAAGGAGGAAGAGTCTTGGTGCCCAAAATAAAGAAGATTGTTTTTCAAAGTTATAAATCTTTTGATTACTCACAAAAACAGTTCACAAGAGGTGCATTAGTTTTCATTTTGAACAAGAAACTTGTCCACATACTATAGAGAAACAATGATAAAAGAAGAGGCTTGTTTTTTTGAGTAGCAAAAAGAAAACATTGTTGTTTTCAAGAGTAAACTCTCTTGTTCATCAAAATTAGAGAAACAGAGTTTGTATAGAGGGTTTTCTAGTCAAAAGAAAGGAGGTCTTTTTGTGCTGTGAAATAGTAAAGGATTTTTGCAGTCTCCAAAAGAAAACAGAGTTTGTAAAGGTCTTTCAAATCAGTTTAAATAGGTATCTTAATAGTAATTGCAAAGAGCACCATGTTTACTAAATCAAAGAGAAAACAATGACTAGGGGATAAATACTTTTGTCAGTTGAAAGGAGTCTTTTAAATATTGAGTTCAAAGAGCACCATGATCATCTAAATCAAAGAGGAAAAATGATTGAAGGGGAAGAATATTTGTGTAAAAAACAAGAGAGATTTGTCTCCAAAATCCACAAACAGATCTTGTCAAAGACCTCTTTCCTCAAACACAATATTGAAGAGGTGAAATTGTTTTCATTCAACAAATATTTGTTTGCTAAACTCAAAGAAAAATAGTGATTTGCAAGGAGGAAAAGGTGTGTTGGTTGAGGACTTATTTTAGTGATCACTTGAACAGTTTATCTAGGTAAGTCAGTAAAGAGTGTCAGAAAGCAAAATACCTCCAAAGAAAGACAGCAGGAGTGGATTTTATAAAAGGTTTGAACCTATTACAACTCAGGAGATAAATGAATCCCCTTCGGTCCTCTTCAACTTTCATGAAGTAGGCTGCCTTGATTTTTGCCAAAGAGTTCAAGAGGTAAAAAATCATTGTCCTTTGACACATTTGTTTGCTCTAGGGCTACAAGAAGGGAAAATTCACATGGCAGGCCTTGATTTCTTTCTTAGTCCCAAAGCAGTAGCAAAAGCCACCAAGATCCCCTATCTTGGTGAGAAATGGTTCAAGCAATCATATTTGAACCTAGATCACTACAAGCCTTTTCTGAAACCCGCTTATCAAAATGAAGGCAAGGCCATCTTCCCCTTTGCTCACCTACTGAACAGTTATGCACCTCTCATGAAGGTGATCATGAGATACTTTACTTGTGAAGGGAGATACTCCAAGATCTATTCATATCATATCCGATTGTTGATGCACTTCACTAGGACCCACCTTCTGAACCTCCCTGTTAGGTCTCTGTAATTTATTAGCAAGATTGTGAGAGTCCAATCACAGAGTTAACATCATTTCAACCAACTTTGGGATTCTAGGATCTAGCCCTCCTGAATCCGGAGAGGGATCTCTCCAATATGTACAAAGATGGATATTGTCTTTGAAAAGCTTAAGGTAATTATATTAGGCTAGTTATGAAGGCCAAGGGTTTTGTTTTGTTTTGTTTTGGATGGTTGAGCATGAAATGTTACTTGAGGGGAAAGTCCTAAGTGCAAAAAGTTTCAAAAGTGAGAATTTGCAAGAAAATAGAACAGATTTGGCAGACAGATAGATATAACGCTGGTTTTTAGTCCATTGGGCTATGGAGTCATATCTGGGCTTTAATTGAACAACAACATCAAGTGTGATCCAAGGGGCAAGTAATCTATACCACAAGATTATTGAGATTAAAATGATGAAATGGAAACATTAAAATGTTGGAGGGGTGGAAACTGATAATAATTTCTCAGAGGATTTATAGTCAGTCCAAACAAGAAAAGCCTCTTAAGTAACTGTTTTAAAACCAACCAAGGACAGGGATAACCATAGACTTCTTGGGCAAGTTCTTATTAAAGCAGCTTAATTGACAAACAATCTAGTAATCCACATAATTACCTTTAGAAAGTATGAAAACACATAAGAAAAACAGAGTGTAACTTAAGATCAAATAAAGTACTTTTAAACCTAGTCTGCTTTCAGTCAACACCAAGGGAAACTTTCAGAATCTGCCTTTGGAGAAAAGAATCTAGGAATCAGGGCAAACCATATCTTCTCTAGTCTAACTTTAATATAAAATAATGGAAATAACATTCGAGAACAATGTTTGAGCAAACAGAAGGACGAGGGAACGCCAACATTCCTAACTGTTTAAACTGTATTGAATCATTCTTAAATAAACAAATTTGAAGAAAACATTAAGATAAATATTTCTCAGCCAGAGAAGCTTACTGCTATACAGAAAATCCTAACCCTGTTTAAACTGTTCTTTACAGAGGGAAAATGAACAATATGGCATACATAGAAGGAAAACGATTAACAAAGAAAGAAGCACTTCACCAGTGATAAAGACTAGGATCCCAAGAAACATCTTTTATATTGATGTCAAACCAGTTACAATCTTCAAGTCCAATGTTTCAGTTCAGCAATCATCTTCACTATTCAACCTAACTACTCTAGCGCAAACAGAGCTTCAAGGGCCAGTGAACACTATGTACAAATAGAAGTCTCGAGCTCAAGTGTATTTCAAAGTTCTGCAACCAACAATGTTTCATCTTCTTCTGAGGTATTTATAGAAGGATGAGGAGGTGATCTGAGAAAATATCTCTCGGGATAATTAATACAGTTTCAAGACTTCATGGCCTTTTGAGGGGCTCGATGAAGAAATTCACAGGTGGAACACTGTATTAACTGTTTACAATAAATATCAAAGCTCGGTGGGAGCTTTATTTGACTTTGATACTCTGTACGCTGTGTGGAGTAATTTCTTGGCTGTGCTGGAGGCGAATATCAGATTTTCTTCAATAACTTCAGCCTCTATTTGAATGCTTTGAGGCAACAGGTGGCTCGGTGGTAGCTGAGGAATCAATTTGCCTCAGATGTGGCGGTGGAGGCTTTCTGTCTGATAAAACACTTTAGGTTTTCCTTTAAAATGTGTTTTAGATTGGGGATTAGGCTTTTGATAACTGTCTTAGCCGTAATCCCCATAAAAACTGTCTTCAATCTTCATCTGCTGTGCTTCTGTCTTCAAACTTATACTCTTTAACTGTGTTTGAATTAAAACAGTGTCTTGTCGATGTGCAGACCCGTACTGGGCTTTACGGCATCAATACTCATAGAGTACTGACGAAACATGGAATGGAGCCCCGCGGATGGCTTCTTTTTAATGAAACGAGGGCATGGGAATCGTCATTCCCAGCTCTTGGCATTTCTTAGTTATACAATGGAAAACCATTTAGAACACCTGCATCAAACACAAAAAAATTAAGAAATCCTGCGAAAAATAGGTTTAAACTGCTTCAGATGGCGGGGGAGGAGCGTAGCTGTCGGATAAAAATATCTAACGGTGGAGATCGGCGCAAAACAGGAAAATGAGAGCGGGGAGAAGAAATAAGGCGGGGTGGTTTTGGACCGTCCGATCTGGACACGTGGATGGTCCAGATCTAATCGGAGGATCTCAATCGGGGGTGGCAGGTAAGTGCGTGCGATTGAAACGCAGTGATGCGATTAAGCGCTGGCCGTTGATCTGCAGATCAGATCAACGGCGGAAAGTGAATCAGAGGGTTTTGAAATGGCGGTAAGACTTGCAATCAGAGGGAATAAGGACCGTTGGATAGGCGGGAAATGGACGGCCCAGATTTAATCAGAGGATCGCAATCGGGGAGGTCACACAACAATATGCGATTGAAACTTTGCGATTGAGCCCTTTGCGATTGAGCGCTAGCCGTTGATATGAGGACCAGATCGACGGCAGGGAATGAATTGGAGGGATCGCAAGGGTGTGCGATGGCCGTCGGATCGCGAAACAGATGGACGGCTGTGATGGAATCGGCGGATCACAATCGGGAGTGAGACGGGAAGGTCTGCGATTGCGATCGGAGGAAACTTTGCGATTGAGCGCAGGCCGTCGATATGAGAACAAGATCGATGGTCAGGATTGAATCGGGGGAGAAAATATATAAGTTAAAGGGAAAAGGCGCCCGATTGCAGGGCCGGTGGTTTTTCACGGAATGCAATATGCCCGAGAGTTATAAAGATAAGGGCCAATCGCAATCGGGCCATTGAGCCTGGTCTTTCCGCTCAACCCATTTGTGTTGTTTCCGATTGCGATTGCGCGATCGGCTCTTTTCAATCAACCCATTTATATTTATCACGTGGTTTTAAGTTTTTAACTTAAAACTTTCGGAAAGTGGGTTTTTGGGTTTACAAAGGAAAATATGATCGGGGGGGGGTTATATGAAAGGCTTCGCAATCGGAGCTTTGTAATGGTTCAAAGTTATGCACCCTTGGATATTTACGATGCGATTAGCGCCGGAAAGCTTTGGCGTTTGGTTTTAACACATGGGCATGTGGGGGGAAGTGGTTTAGGACTTAGCCCAAGGGGCTTAGGTCCATAGCAATAAAAATTTGATTTTTTATGAGAAATTTTCAAGGATTTTAATGGATTTGGGGGGTTCCGAAATAGTTAAAAAGTGAGTTTTTAACTATGAAAGGGGAAATGGAAAGAAAAGGACTTATGAGAACAAGGTAGTTTTGATGGAGAAAAAGGGGAGCAGATGAAAGGTTTTGAGAAGAAGAAATGACGATCTTTCAGCAGTCTTTCAGTTGGAATCAACAGAAATTCCTGAGTATAAAAATGGGACAGCAAATGAGGATTTTGGACAAAGGCATGAGGCCTACAAGGAGTCTTCAAGAGCCAACAATTTTTAGTGATAAAATTTGTTCCTTGGAGGCTCAAAAAGATCTTAGCCACCTTTTGGTATAACAAAATATTATAGGTGGCTAACATTGGCTCCACTTGGGGATGGTGCCTTCTTGAAGGCATTAAGAATTCAGACTTGATTTCTGGGAGGTTGATTAGTTGCCTCAGCCATGAAAACCATGGACCTTTATCAACAAGCTTGCTACCTACCCAATCCTACAGATCTAGCATTTTTTCTTCATCAGAGTGCACTTGGATTGGCAAACTCTACTCACAACATTTTATTCTTTTGAAAGCAGGAAATCTAATCTACTTCTACTCCTTATTTTCTCCCTGAACTCAGATTAAACAGTTGAGCTCAGATATTTCTCTACCTAGTCTACTGTCTGTTGGGATTAAACAGTCCAACAAACTTTCATTCTCTAAATTCTACAACAAAAATTTAAAAATAGTCAAGTCAAGATTGAGCTGTTTGACTTGCTATGATCTATGGCATAAGAACAAGCTGCACATAGATTATTATTTGCAGAAAATTAAATCAAAATGGAAGGCTTAAGTTCTGAAAGTTTTCGATTATGGCCTTCCTTTTCTTTACAACTCTTTTTTTAATTTTGTTTTGAGCTGTCTCTTTCTTGATATCTGATTCATATTTTGGGCAAATTAGAACCATTTTTTCTCTTTTATGACTCAGAAAAATAAAACAGTTTTGAGTCATCTCTCTTTGGAAACTTTGGTTCAGATTTGAACATGTTTGAACCTTTAATTTCTATCCTAATCTATCTACTGATAAGCCAAGATTAATCAGTTTGGCAAATCAAATTCACTACCCTATCAGCAGAAAATTGAAAGCTAATTAGTCAAGATTAAACAGTTTGAATAACTAGAAGTGTGTTTTGCAGGAGTGGCATTTAAGCTTGCACACTTTCAGATTTATTTCTCTTTTTGGCATGGGGCTGTGCCTTTCTTGTTTTTCATCTCTGTCCTCTTTTCTTTCTTTCTTTGTTTTTGTATTTTTTGATTTTTCATAACTTTGAATGCAATGGTGGATGAAATATTCATAATGAAAAAAAGAAAAAAAAGAAGGCTTAAAAACATATCATGAATCAAGAGAAGTAATGCTTGAGCATCCTCCCATTGACAGGACCCCCAAACAAATCTGTTCCATCTAGCTCTTGTAAGAAGAATGCATTGTTTCCAGCAACTGAATGAATAGAGTAAGGGCCAAGCCATAGATTGTCAAATTTACCATGCTTTCCCTTGTCTTCCCTCTTTGAGTCCCACTTTAAAACTTTGTCCCCAATCTTGAAATTGCTGGCCTTTGTTCTTCTGTCAAAAAGCTTCTTAATGCTGTCCTATTTCTGCAATGTTTTGTTGTACACTTCCTCTCTGATTTGCTGAAGATGAATGGTTTGATTTATTCTTCTGATCATGTCATTTATCTTCAGTCTGAAATTCTTGGATAAACTTCATAACTGGTACACCAAGGCTATTAGGAAAGATTGCATCTGTACCATACACAAGCTGAAAAGGTGACATACCAATAGATTTCTTCAAAGTTAATCTGTCAGCCCAAAGTGCATGGACTAGCTTTGTGTGCCAAGACTTTTTATTGTCCTCCAACAGTTTCTTGATTATGTTCACTAATCTTTTATTGGAAGATTCTGCAAGTCCATTACCTTGAGGGTAATAGGCTGTGGAATGCCCTAGTGTTATCTGGTATTTATGACAAAAGTCAACCATTTTCTTTGATCCAAATGCTGCTGCATTATCTGTGATGATCTTGGTAGGATAGCCAAATCTGGAAAGGATATTGGTTTCTATGAACTTTATAATAACTGAATCATTGGCTTGCCTACAAGGAATGGCTTCTATCCACTTAGTGAAATAGTTTGTGGCAGTAAGGATCCATCTATGCTGGGCAGAAGATGAGGGATGGATTTCACCTATGAAGTCAAGTCCCCACTGTTGAAATGGGGCTTCAACAGTGATTGGATGCAGAGGAAGGGGTAACAATTTTCTTTTGCCTTCGAATAGTTGACATTTATGGCAAGTAGTGGTCATCTTGTGTACATCAGGAAAAAGAGTAGGCCAATAGAAACCAACCCTTAAAATTTTGTTGGCTGTTGACTTCCAATATAAATGACCCCCACACTCTCCTTCATGAAATTCCTGCTTAACCTTCTCTGCATCAAACTCAGGCAAACATTTAAGCAATATACCACTAGCATTTTTCCAATAAAGACACCTATCTACAATGCAATAGTTTACTGCTTTCAGTTTTAAGAACCTTGCCTTTGTATTCGATAAACCAGGAGGTGTATTTAAATTAAGCAAAACATAAACGATATCAGCATACCAAGGGGAATTCATAAAATGGTTTTCAATAATGGGAGTTGAGAATTCTTCTTGGCTGTCCAAAGCATTAATCATATTAATATCAAGAACTTCAAAATTGGATTCAGCCATTAATCTAGCTAGACCTTGGCCTTTGATGAGTTTAGTGGGTTTTATCTCTAAATCATATTCGAGAATAACAACAATCCACTTACCTCTCTTACCATCTGGGTCCTGTGTTAGAATGTCTTTAACAATCGAATTAGGGACAAAGGCAATGATGTGTGAGTGAAGGATGTATACTCTGAAGTATTTCAATGCTTTAACCAAAGAAAAAGCTTGCTTTTCCATAATATTATACTTCAAAGGGGCATCCCTCAATGCCTTGATAAAGAATGCAATAGGCTGCTCTTGTCCTTGTGGATTTTTCTGTAAAAGGACAGCAGCAATGGTATGTTCTGACGCAAATGAGAAGATATAAAAATCTTTTGAAAAATCGGGGCTTATGAGAACCGGTGTTTTGGTTAATGCTTGTTTCACCAGCTCAAAAGATGTCTTTGCTTCCAAGGTCCACTTTATCCCTTGCTCCTTCTTCAACATGTTTGTGATATTTCTAAGGAGCTCTGCCAAGTTAGGGATGAACCTTCTCAAAAAGTTAATCTTTCCAATGAAAGACTGCAACTCTTTGATATTTCGAGGATGAGAGATTTGCAATATAGCCTCAATCCTCTTTGGATCTATCTTTATACCCTCTTCTTAAATAATGTGTCCAAGAAGCTTACCTTCTTGGAGACCAAATAGTGTCTTCTTAGGGTTTAAAGATATTCCAAACCTTTTGCACTTCTCGAAAACTTTTCTCAAATGTTCTAAATGTTCTTCATTTGTTTTTGAAAACACAGTAACATCATCTAGATAGATAATGATGAAGAAGCCCAATTCTTCCGAGAATGCTATGTCCATGGCTCTCTAAAAGGTTGCTCCAGCGTTCATTAGACCAAAAGGCATCTTCACATACATGAAAGTGCCCCATGGAGTAGTGAAAGCTGTCTTTAATTGATCAGCAGGGTGAACTAAAATCTGATTATACCCTGAATAGCCATCAAACAACGAAATCCTTTTAGACCCCACCACCCTTTGTAAAATGTGATCCATTTTTGGTAAAGGGTAGTTGTCTTTTAACGAAGCTTTGTTTAAGTCTCTAAAGTCTATACAAAGCCTGATTTCTCCAGTCTTCTTCCTAACGGACACCAGATTAGATACCCACTCAGAATATCTAATAGGGACAATAATGCCAGCCTCATACATTTTCACGATCTCCTTCTGAACCAATGGCAACTGGACAGGGTTTATTCTGCGCAGTTTCTGTTTAAATGGTTTTTGGTTTTCTTTAAGAGGGATTTTGTGCTATATTATTTCAGTGTCATAGGATTTAAGATCCTCGTAACTCCATGCAAAAACATCAGAAAATTCTTTGAACAACTCTATGTATTTGAGTTTAATGTGAGCTGGCAAAGTTTTGGACAGTTTGATCATTTTCAGTTTTTCCTCACTGCCTATATTGCACTCCTCTACTTCAGTCTCTACAGGTTCCAGTTTTGGTTTATTGGCCACATCGTTAAAATCGAACAACTCCTCTAAAGACGTTAGACCACTCGGAAAATTTTCATCTTTAGAATGCAGAGTTTGTAATTCTTCCGTTTCTAACTCTGCACTTAATTCTATTTTGTTCCTAAGTTTTCTAGACAATAGGTTAATATTGGCAGGTTGAGGAGACGATTCTTCTTCACCAAGAAAGTTTTCTTCACTGCAGTCTGTATCATAATCTGAATCTGAACTGTGCAGTTCGAACTCATTTCTGAATTGCATGAAGTCTTCTATTTGTTTTTCATTGTCAAACACTTGCCAATATTTTTCGTTATCAGGCACTGCTGGTCTAAATTTTATCGGAGTTGTGTTGTCTCCAGTCTCATATGGCGTTAGACATGTCTGGGCCGCAAAAGCTAAATTGTGGGCCGCAATGTTCTTTTTCCTTGGGATGAAACTCAGGTTTGACTCCTCAAATGTTGTCAAAAGATCCATGACATCATTCCGATAGGCTCTAAGTCTGGGATGATTCGCATTATACTCCCCATTGACTTGCCTAATGATTAACTCAGAATCCCTGTACATCTTAATTCTTCTGGCTCCTAATTTCTTCAAGAGATGCAAGCCTAAGAGAAGGGATTCATATTCTGCTATGTTGTTGGAACACTGAAAGTTTAATTTGCATGAGATTCATTCTGTGTGGTTGTTTTCAGTGTTAGTGATCCAAACCCCTGCACCAGCATTATTTCTAGTGCATGACCCATCAAAATACATACTCCATAAAGGACTGTCTTCGGTTTCGTCTGTTTGGCGATTGTCCTTTTTAACTATGGTGCCTTCTGACTGTTCATGATTAGCAGCACCCAATTGAATTTTTTTTGACTCCTCAAATTCTTCAATAGATTGAGGGATGATGCCAGAAATGTTAGGGGTATTTTCTGGGTTGTTAAGTCCTAAAAACAATGGACTTATAACTGGTAAATCAAGACCTATACTTTGTTTACTAATGTTTTCACATGTGGCAAACTTTTTGGACACTTCTGCATTATCATACTCTTCTTCCCTGTCGGCCTTTAATTCTGTTAAAGTGACCTTCTCGCTAGGAGTTTCATTGTTAAACATGATAAAAGAATCAAGGCCTGTATTGACAGAATATATAGGAGATTTTCGTGGTCTGTCTTGACTTGTAACCATGTATTGCATATGAGACTCCCTGTAAAGTCTTCTGGTCTGATTGAAAACCGGGATGGTCGCATATGTCATGTCCATCTGCATAGTCCCCTGTAACTTAGCTCCCAAGGATCTTGATAATAGCATTCCATACTTTGGGGGGACATCAGCCACAACAATGTTCATGAGTAAACATTTGGCAGGAATCTGGGCTAGGTTAACACAGAGGTATTTGATCAATCCTAGACATTTTACTCTATTTGAGTCAAAGGAGTATAGGTCTTTGTAGGGTCTGGTAATTTCTAAACCAAGGCTCTCCATCACAGCTTTAGGCATTAAATTATGAGAACCCCCGGAATCATGCATAGCGTTGTGTAGAATTTTGTCATGAATGTTCAAACTCACATAAAAGGGAGGAACTGGTCCTTCTTGAAACTTCCCTTCAATCTTAGGGCCAAAAATCAACTCGAGTAGGTCGTCACTAAGATTAACTGTATCTCCATTTTCCTCTATATTTAAAGCCTTCAAAATT
The DNA here is from genome assembly GCA_034641835.2 of Pinus albicaulis. NCBI lineage: Eukaryota > Viridiplantae > Streptophyta > Pinopsida > Pinales > Pinaceae > Pinus > Pinus albicaulis. The sequence continues at coordinate 129,184 of JAXQQM020075144.1, forward strand.
TGGTTCCTATATACATGTTGGGCAGCTAACTCAGTTAATGGAACAGAGATTTTGATCTTTAAGATTTCCTGTTCTAGGCTGAAAGGGGTTTGATTCTTTGAAGCACTTGTTTCAACCTTATTAGCTGTCACTCTATCAACAATTACAGCTTGCTGATTTGTTTTATTTGACACAACTGTTGTAGAAGGAGTACTAGCTAAAGTGTTAGTACTGCTGATGTCTTCACTCTGTTTTTCATAATTTTGAGTGTTTTTCTCCTTATCCTTATCAGAATTAACATCCACTGTTTTGTCTTTTTGTTTGGTTGTTTTGGGTTTGGCTGCGGTGCTGCTTTGAGAGGATTTGTCAGAGCTTTTGGTGTTGGGGGCTTGTTGACTGGTCTTGCTTCTAAGGTCATATTCTCTTTGAGGTTCTATGACGACATTTCCATGTCTTGATAATCATTTTCATTACCATTTCTTTTGTCATCATAAGGAGTGTAAAGACCTTGTTTTCTATCATAATGAACTTCCAAGTCATCATCTTCTTCCCCAAACATGTTGATATCCTCTTCCTCTGTTATGTATTCTGTTTATTTAACCTCACTTACATAGTTTTGATGAAAGGGAGGGGTGATCAGTTGATCATCTTCCCTAGGTCTGTTTGGGGGTTGGTTCCTTCTAACATTCTGATTCTGGTTTCTATTTTGAGGAGCAGTTTGATTTTGATTTGCTTGTGCTCTCTTAATTATGCTCATCTCTTTCATCATTTCTTTCATCATTCTCTCCATTTTTGAGTTGGAAGTAGAAGGTGTGGATTCCTCTCTAAAAGATACTCTCTTCTCGCTCTTCATTCTTGCTCTTTTCTCCATCAAGTTCACTTCCACAGAAAGAGCACCCCTTTGCATGTCTTCAAGAGTTGCAAAATATCTCTCTCTTAGTGAATAGGTCATGTCTGGATCAAACCCTTCAGGAAATTTGTTTAAAGCTGAGCCCTGAGGAGGTTTTAGTTCAGGGGAAAGTGCATTATAGACGCTGTTAAATCTGGTACAATAAGATTGTACACTTTCCCTAGGGTTCCTATGGAGATTTTTATAGTCAGCAAGGACTTGGAGAGGATTCTTTCTCACTTCCCATTTGTTTAAGAATGTTTGATGGAAGGCTTGGAGATCGTTAATACTATGGGGGGTTAAACCTTTAAACCATTTTCTTGCTTCTCCCCCCAAAATTTGAGCAAATAGTCTCAACTTGACAGAATCATCATCAATTTCGTTTCTGTCAAAGTAGTCATTCATCTTGTCCACATGTTGAGATGCTATTATAGTATTACTAGCATCATATAATGGAATTTTGGACTGATAGTCCTGTGGAAGATTGAATAATGGTACAGGAAGGACTAAGGGAGCATACCATGTTGCCATGGCAGGAGGTGGAGGTGGATTTACAGAAGGGAAAGTGGGCTGAGGTGAAGTGGTTTGAACAGTGGATGTATGGTGAGTAGAAGTGGATGGACCAGGAGTAGACTGTTGAGATGATCTTGGATGAGAGACACCTAAATTGTGAAGGAAATGTAAATCAGGAGGTGTTGTTTCCCTGTTACCAGGATGTTCACTTGTTTCGGGAGATGAAAGTGAAGATTCAGAGTCTAACTGGATTATATCATCAAATTACCTAGTCCTAAATGGGTTCACTAAGTCAGTTTGTGATTGTTGCAGAGCTGAAAGATTTTCAGGGACTGAATTAGCTCTCAAGGGTGATCTGAAAACAGTTAATAATTTAACCTTAGGAGACTTCCAAAGGATACTTTCTGGATTATCAACTATCTTAGGCGGGTTAGGGTCTGGATGGGCTCTAGTGTGAATCTTTTTAGAAGCCACTATGCTATGTTGTTTAGACCCAAAACAAGAAAAGTTCAACCAGATATGACTATCTTGGAGAGGTTAACTAATCTGTTTTTACAATTTTAATCCTACAGTCCTCTAACTGAAATTGAATGATAATATAATGATAAGGGTTCTTCTCAGTGGAGTCTTAAGGTCTGTTCAAGGATTGTGGAGTCGCCAAGTGGAAATTTTTAGCTCCTTTCAGAGGTAAAAGGTCTTATGGTCCACCACCATGTTTATTTAATTCCAATCTGAAATATTTTTAGGTTTTTCTAAATCATTTTTCAGTTTTGCGGTTGTTAAGAATATCCTAACTTTGTTTCAAAACTTAGCTAAGGTTGCGAGACAAAGGAAGTCTACTCTTATGGCTAAGCCAGCTGATTTTTCAAGGTTAGATGAAGTCTTAAGAGAAACCTAGGGTTTGCCTAGTTTGTCACTGATTCAAACAAGTTTCATCATAATTACCTATGTTAGGCAGTGCTTGAAAAGGCTACTTTTTACTCTGGTTAATAAAGCAAATTCTCTATGAATCAAATCTCTGACGTCGTATGATTATCTTTAAATGAAAATGATTCCGGGTTCGATAATTCCCCAGCGGAGTCGCCAGAAATGTTAGGTCTCTGTAATTTATTAGCAAGATTGGGAGAGTCCAATCACAGAGTTAACATCATTTCAACCAACTTTGGGATTCTAGGATCTAGCCCTCCTGAATCCGGAGAGGGATCTCTCCAATATGTAAAAAGATGGATATTGTCTTTGAAAAGCTTAAGGTAATGATATTAGGCTAGTTATGAAGGCCAAGGGTTTTGTTTTGTTTTGGATGGTTGAGCATGAAATGTTACTTGAGGGGAAATTCGTAAGTGCAAAAGTTTCAAAAGTGAGAAGTTGCAAGAAAATAGAACAGTTTTGGCAGATAGATAGATATAACGCTGGTTTTTAGTCCATTGGGCTATGGAGTCATATCTGGGCTTTAATTGAACAACAACATCAAGTGTGATCCAAGGGGCAAGTTATCTATACCACAAGGTTATTGAGATTAAAATGATGAAATGGAAACATTAAAATGTTGGAGGGGTGGAAACTGATAATAATTTCTCAGAGGATTTATAGTCAGTCCAAACAAGAAAAGCCTCTTAAGTAACTATTTTAAAACCAACCAAGGACAGGGTTAACCATAGACTTCTTGGGCAAGTTCTTATTAAAGCAGCTTAATTGACAAACAATCCGGTAATCCACATAATTACCTTCAGAAAGTATGAAAACACATAAGAAAAACAGAGTGTAACTTAAGATCAGATAAAGTACTTTTAAACCTAGTCTGCTTTCAGTCAACACCAAGGGAAACTTTCAGAATCTGCCTTTGGAGAAAAGAATCTAGGAATCGGGGCAAACCATATCTTCTCTAGTCTAACTTTAATAGAAAATAATGGAAATAACATTCGAGAACAATGTTTGAGCAAACAGAAGGACGAGGGAACGCCAACATTCCTAACTGTTTAAACTGTATTGAATCATTCTTAAATAAAAAAATCTGAAGAAAACATTAAGATAAAGATTTCTCAGCCAGAGAAGGTTACTGCTATATAGAAAATCCTAACCCTGTTTAAATTGTTCTTTACAGAGGGAAAATGAACAATATGGCATACATAGAAGGAAAACGATTAACAAAGAAAGAAGCACTTCACCGGTGATAAAGACCAGGATCCCAAGAAACAGCTTTTATATTGATGTCAAACCAGTTACAATCTTCAAGTCCAATGTTTCAGTTCAACAATCATCTTCACTATTCAACCTAACTACTCTAGCACAAACAGAGCTTCAAGGGCCAGTGAACACTATGTACAAATAGAAGTCTCGAGCTCAAGTGTATTTCAAAGTTCTGCAACCAACAATTTCTCCTCTTCTTCTGAGTCATTTATAGAAGAATGAGGAGGCGATCTGAGAAAATATCTCTCAGGATAATTAATACAGGTTCAAGACTTCTCGGCCTTTTGAGGGGCTCGAGAGAGAAATTTACAGGTGGATCACTGTATTAACATTTTACAATCAATATCAAAGCTCGGTGGGAGCTTTATTTGACTTTGAGGCTCTTTATGCTGCGTGGAGGAATTTCTTGGCTGCGCTGGAGGCGAATATCAGATTTTATTCAATAATTTCGCCCTCTATTTGAATGCTTTGAGGCAACAGGTGGCTCGGTGGTAGATGAGGAATCAATTTGCCTCAGATGTGGCGGTGGAGGCTTTCTGTCTGATAAAACACTTTAGGTTTTCCTTTAAACTGTGTTTTAGATTGGGGATTAGGCTTTTGATAACTGTCTTAGCCATAATCCCCATAAAAAATGTCTTCAATCTTCATTTGCTGTGCTCTGTCTTCAAAACTGATACTCTTTAACTGTGTTTGAATTAAAATAGTGCCTTGTCGATGTGCAGACCCGCACTGGGCTTTACGGCATCAATACTCATAGAGTAGTGACGAAACATGGAATAGAGCCCTGTGGATGGCTTCTCCGTAATGAAACGAGGGCATGAGAATCGTCATTCCCAGCCCTTGGCATTTCTTCGTTATACAATGGAAAACCATTTAGAACACCTACATCAAACACAAAATAATTAAGAAATCCTGCGGAAAATAGGTTTAAACTGCTTCAGATGGCGGGGGAGGAGCGTAGCCGTCGGATAAAAACATCTAACGGTGGAGATCTGTGCAAAACAGAAAGATGAGAGTGGGGAGAAGAAAAAAGGCGGGGTGGTTTTGGACCGTCCGATCTGGACACGTGGACGGTCCAGATCTAATCGGAGGATCTCAATCAGGGAGGTCACATAACAACATGCGATTGAAACTTTGCGATTGAGCACAGGCCGTCGATCTGAGAACAAGATCAACGGTCGGGATTGAATTGGGGATCGGCAATCGGGGGTGAGACGGGAAGGTCTGCGATTGCGATCGGAGGAAACTTTGCGATTGAGCGCAGGTCGTCGATCTGAGAACAAGATCAACGGTCAGTATTTGATCGGGGATCGGCAATCGGGGGTGAAACATTGCGATTGCGATTAAAACATTGCGATGCGATTTTGCGCGGACCGTTGGATCAAAGGGTTAGATCAACGGTTGGGATTGAATCGGGGATCGGCAATTGGGGGGTGAAACATTGCGATTGCGATTGAAACAATGCAATGTGACTTAGCGATAACCATTGATTCAAGAACAAGATCAACGGTGGAGAACCATTCGGGGGAGAAAACCTTGCATATTTTTATGAAACCCAAACTTTTGGAATAATCAAAGGTTTTTATGGATCGGGCGGAAGAATATATATATAAAGTGGACAGGCGCCCGATTGCGGGGCCTTCGGATATATGGAATGTAATATGCCCGGGAGTATAAAGACAAGGGCCAATCGCAATCGGGCCATTGAGCCTGGTCTTTCCGATCAACCCATTTGTGTTGTTTCCGATTGCGATTGCGCGATCGGCTCTTTTCAATCAACCCATTTATATTCAGCACGTGGTTTTAAGTTTTAACTTAGAACTTTCGAAAAGTGGGTTTTTTGGGTTTTACAAAGGAAAATGAGCTTTGTAAAGGTTCAAAGCCATGCACCCGTTGGATATTTGTGATTAGCGCCGAAAGTCTTGACGTTTGGTTTTAACACATGGGCATGTGAGGGGAAGTGGTTTAGGACTTAGCCCAAGGGGCTTAGGTCCATAGAAATAAAACTTTGATTTTTATGAGAAATTTTTTAAGGATTTTAATGGATTTGGGGGTTCCGAAATAGTTAAAAAGTGAGTTTTTAACTATGAAAAGGGGAAATTTTCATAAATGGAAAGAAAAGGACTTATGAAAACAAGGTAGTTTTGATGGAGAAAAAAGGGGAGCAGATGATAGGTTTTGAGAAGAGGAGAAATGACGATCTTTCAGCAGTATTTCAGTTGGAATCAGCAGAAATTCCTGAGTATAAAAGTGGGACAACAAATGAGGATTTTGGACAAAGGCATGAGGCCTACAAGGAGTCTTCAAGAGCCAACAATTTTTAGTGATAAAATTTGTTCCATGGAGGCTAAAAAAAGATATTAGCCACCTTTTGGTATAACAAAATATTATAGGTGGCTAACAGTGCTTCCCACTTGGGGATGGTGCCTTCTTGAAGGCATCAAGTCTGAGACTGATTTGCAGGAGAATTTGATTAGTGTTACTGCCATTTGTCACCTTGACATTCTGCTGACCGTATGAGCTCATTATTACTCCTACTTCCTCCTTTTGCAAGTCTAATATACCAGCTCCTCATATCAAGCTTCAAAATCAGAAGAAAATCCTTAAAATCCCCTAAAGAATTGGTATCGCACTTTCTCTATGCATTCCCTGCGGTCCCGCACCTAAAGCTCAGCCTGCATGCGGAACCATATCGCACGTTCTTTGTGTAATGGGTGCGGACCTCTGTAAAACATAAAAAGGCGAGAAAATGAAGATTAAAAAGTGAATTCCAGGTGAATTCTAGAAGATTCTAGACGGGAATTCTCGGAATGGATACGCTTTGAAGCTGGTTCATGCATCCCTCTCTTAATGGAGCTAACCCCTTGATGTAAGGAGCTTATCCCTTTGAAGGAGGATTCTATCCCTTCATATTTGGAACTAGAAACATCCTCACTTTCACTATAAAAAGAGGCCTTGGGTAGCCTCAAAGGGAGTTCAAGCTTATGAGATTTGAAATTAAATGCTGTTGAGTTTTAGACTTGAGTAACTTAAGACTTTCTGTGAGGTTAAATCACTTATCCTCATTTGTCTTAGTTCAAAGAGTGCAATGCTTGTCAGAGTAAAGGAGATTCCTGCTTCGGACCCCAGGAGGACCTGCACAACATCAAGGCACAGGTTGTAAAGGTTTTCTATCTTTAAAGTTAATACAAATATACTCATTTCTCTCATTAAACTGTCAATTGGTGGTTTATTTCATAAATTCCTTGATCATTATGATAAGTATGATTTATGATAATGTCTATACAGGTGCTGCTTAATCTTTTTCCTTGTTTGTGATTGCAGATATACGAAGGACGTTCTTTCAGTGCACGGGAAGGACTTCAACAAAATCAAGTAAGCAAGCAAAGCATTGGATATAAGGTAGGCCTTGCACCCGTAAAGTGTTTTTATAAATTATATATGCTTAGAGAGAGATTAGTATAATTGGCTGTTTGTTGCTAGTTACCTTTTGTACTAGAGAGATCGGTCTTGTCCGCAAGACGGATTAATCTACACAACAAAATGGCGACTCCACTGGGGAGGAATTTTTGTTTGTTCTTGGTTCTCTTTGATTTTTGACTTGAGAAAAGGTTTATTTTTCTGGTTTTTGATTGATTCACATCTGTCTGGGTGCTTTAAATTTTTTCTGTTTTTGAAAATTTAGAAGTTTTTTGGATTTTTCTATCATTTTGCTAGGACCGCACTCTGCATAACTGTTACAGTGCGGGCAGTTTCGCACGTTCTTTATAGAATACAGTGCGGGACCGCACCTGTTAACACTGCTTACATGCGGACCCTGTAAAAATTTTGAAAAATCTCTAGGTTTCTTTTTCTGGTTAATTTTTAGATCTTTGGTTTCTGCCCAGACTGGTTATTGTGTCTATCAAGAATTCATTATTTATGAACTCCAACAGTGTTAGTGTTTTGAATGATTTTCTAGAAGTTTTTGCCGATTGGATTATTTTTCCTGTTTGGTCTTTGTAGTGATTCAAATTTTTGACAATCTGTAGTATCTCAGATCACATAAGATCTCTTTTTGTCTATTGAATCTGACCTCATTGTGAAAACATCCTAGTTTGAGAAATTAAGCCTTTTTGATTTCTTTGCAAATCTTCGAAAAGAACTTGTTTGAAAAGTTTTTGAATTTCATTTATTTTTTGAGTGTTTTGAAAAACATATTTTGAGTGTTTTTTATCTGTTTGATAGATTCTTAGTTTGCTGAATAACTAAGAGAAACATTCATAAAAAAAAAACTCTAAAAAGCTTTTACTCAATTTAGATTAGTTTGGTATGCTTTTGATGACTATTTCAGTGGCTTTTTAATAGAATTTGTGAACCTTTTTGTATCATGAATTTGGAAAGTAATAAGGAACCATAACAAAACATGTGAGAATTGATATGCAAGACTTAGCCACTGATAATGGTTATTTTCTGTACAGGAAAAGGAGAAAACGAGGAATTTCCGTTCCAAAGGAAAGGACAAAGTCGAGATAACTGCTGTCCCTCTGAACGAGAACCGAATGCAAACAAGGCTAAATAGATTACAGCAAATCGGCTCGGAAAAGAAGGAGAAGACACCAGCTCGGCGCCAAAGAAAGGAAAGGATGAAGAATTAACAGTTTGGCGAATCCCTCAGGATCTTCGATCCTGAGGGATCGCTGCTTTATTTATCATGTTACTTGGACATCTCCGCCATCACCTTTATATAAAGGGACAACACTGTTAGCTTGATAGATAGGATACGCTTTTATGTAATTTTCTGTAAAACATCAACTTTGATTATTGAGTCTCGTTGAGAACTGGTTCAATGTATTTTTGACCGATGCATTAATAAAAGCTTGGTGATTATTTCATCTCTGCGTCTGGATTAACTTAAAGCGGTGTATCCTTGGAGGCTAAGGGCCCGGCCCCGAAGGACACTTGCTTCTGTACCATTACGACTTGACTTTTGTGTGGTTTGTTTATCATTGTTATTTGGTAATTTGATATGCTTTATAAGTTCATATTACATGCTTTGTTAAAGATTGAATCATTGAGGTTTTTTACAGATAGAATCGTGTGTTGACTCCGCATCAAGTTATTAATCCTTTCAAGAGTTAATTGCATGTTCTTACTGTTTTGTTACAGAGCTGTTATACTAAACGTTCGTGTTGTGCGCGTTTCTGATTTATCAGTACTGTTCCATAATTCATTAATAGTTATTGCTGTTCCATTAGTGTGATTTGTGTGAATTGCTTTTAGAGTGAAAGAATGTTATTTGATTGCAAAGAATGCATTTGAGTTAATAGATTAAGTTTGGTTACAACCTGCGGGACTTAGTTATTCAATTGCTGTTCCATTTTAGACTTGCTGTTCTATTTCAGAATTGTTGTTCAATCCTTTATTTGCTTTGCTATTCCAT